>BOPN01000458.1:204842-207342 GCA_017312705.2 Penaeus japonicus
CCTCTTCCTTCCCCATCTCCTTCCTCACCCCCGCCTCCCTCCTACTCTTCCCCTCACCTTCGCCTCCTTCCCTCCTCTCTCCCATCCCCCCCCTTTCCCCCTCTCCCTCGTCCCCTCCTCGCCCGTCTCACTGTTTTACGAGAGTCTTCCTGGCAGACTTCCACTCCTGTATCTAAGGCCTGCCGGTGAATCCTATTCACTCGAGCTCCTATGTGCTATCTGGCATCTCTCGCTAACTTTTCTGAAATTAAGCTTCTCTTGTTTAACATTTGTGTCATGATTTTTGTTCTTGATTTCTGCCTAGACTGTGCCACGTGGTACCCTCAAGGTGTTGCATGTAATCTCCTTGCTGAGCTTGTGTGATATGGAATATGTTATTTTGTTATGTGTATTGGTTTCATGCTCTTTCTCTTATTCACTCCTCCCTTCTCTCTTTTTCTTTTCTTCTTCTTCTTCTTCTTCTTTTTCTTTTTCTTCTTCTCTCTCTCTCAGTCAGTCTCTCTCTCTCTCTATTATAGAAAGAGACACAAAGGCAAGAATAAATACCATTATCTGATAGCCAGGGAAAAGTAATAACACTCTACTAGAAATTACGTGAACATTAATAGATAAACACACGCGTGAAGACACGATAACACAGTTTCTTATTATAAATTCATTCATCTATTCATTTAATTCATCATCTTGTATAAAGAGAGGGGAAAGTGAACTTGCTGCAGCTTCATTTATTCATATATCCATTCACTTATTTGTTTATTTATTCATCGATATAGTAGTTGGAAGTAATGAGTTACTGTATATCTCTATTTATTTATTTATTTATCTGTCCATTCATTAATTTTAAGTAGTAAAACGTAACGACTTGCTGTGCGAAAGACACGCGATGCTATAATTAGTTGTGTTTTATCATGGGAAACTTCTGTAGGTTTTGTAACGAGGAAGAAGAAGAGAGAAAGGAAGAAGGAAGGAGGAAGGAGGAGGAAGAAAAAAGTGGGAAAGAGGAGGACGGAAAAAATGGGTTGGAGGAGGAGGAAGAGGAGAAAGAAGAGGAAGAGTAAAAAGAAGAGGGGAAGCAAGAAGGGATTAGGTAGAGAAGGAAGATAATGATGATGGTGAGTGGAGGAAAATGAGGAAGACGAGGGTTTAAAAGGGGAGGAGGAAGAGGAGGAGAAAGGTTGAAAGAGAGGAGGATGAGAAGGAAGAGGAGGAAGGCGAGGTGTAGGATAAGAGACGAGAATGAGAGATGGAGAAGTAAAAGTAGAGGAGAAGGATAAAGAGGAAGAGGAGAGGGAGGAGGAGAAGGAGGAGTAGGAGGAGTAGGAGTAGGAGGAGGAAGAGGAGGAGGAAGGGGAAGAGGAAGAAGAAGAGGAAGAGGAGAAGGAGGAGGACGAGGAGGAGGTTGAGGTGGAAGAAGAGGAAGAAGGGGATGACTAATAATAATAATAATAAGAGAAAAAGAGGAAGGGGAGGAAAAAAAAGTAAAGCAGAAGGGAGAGAAAAAGAGAACGACCATCACGAAAAAGAAGAAGAAGAAGAAGAAGAAACGGAAGTAGAAACAAGAAGAAACGAAGAAGAGGAATATGAAAAAAAAGAGAAAGGAAAGACGAGGAGATGGAAGAGGAAGAGCAGGAAATTAGATAAAGACACAGATACCAACTTTCTCAATGAACTCCTATCCTTCTGGCCATAAATAAACCTGTGTACTTTAAAGCCTCAGAATTTTAAAATAGGTTGAAATTGAACTCACAGTATTCCGAAGGACCACTAAAATGGCAGAAGTAATTTGGAACCGGTTTGTCTCACAGGGTTTTATGATGCAGCCTAGCCAATCACGATAATTGTTTATCTCTGTTACCATTTTCTTCTTCAAAATATATACTATCCGTGTTTCATATTTTTAAATATTTTTTATTTATCTTACCATCTTTCTATTTTTTTTCTCTTTCTTTCATCTTCCTTCTGGTTTCAATCATCCGCATTTTTGCTTTTTATCCTTTTTTTCTCTCTCTTTTAATTGATTTCTATCATCCTTATCCTCCACTATTTTTGTTTATGTCTTTCTTACTCCCTCAATCTCCATTTTCCCTCTTCCTTCCCCTCCTCCTCTTCCTTCTCCTCCCGTACCGGGAGTGTGTGTCTGTGTGTGTATATATTTATATGTATATATGTATATATACATTTCTATCATTCATAAAATTCACTCGTGGAATCCACAAGATGATAATTCTTTGATAGATACTAAGAATTGCACGTCATATTGATCCAAACCTGTTTAGATATTATTCAAAGTTATTTATGTATATATAGTTTTCTACAAAGAAACGAAATTAAGAATTACATGATCCTACGTAAATAAAAAAATGAAATTAATCTTTTTACAAGACTACACAAGCATTCCTCACGTTCCTTCGACAGTAACATCCAGCAAATTCCGTAGCATTAAAAATAATAATAATAAAAAAAAAATCTTTCCAAAGGGTATGCAAATAAGCTATAAAAC
>BOPN01000458.1:222342-227342 GCA_017312705.2 Penaeus japonicus
CAAGAGGGATATTCAAACAAACACTTTACGTATTATCTTTTTTTTTTTTTTCTAAAACTAGTATCATTGAGAGGGTTATCAGTTAATACCTTGGGTGGGTTCAGTCTGCTAGCCACAATAAACCTTCTAATTTTTTTGCAATCTTGTGAAACGCTTATTCAGAAATTGATTTGAAATTACCGTAAATTGATTCCGCGTCTTGGGTTGACTTTTCATAAATAAGAATTGTAAAATTTGGATGTTAAATTCGTGTTTTTTTAAATATCTATTTATTTACTTTTTTTTCTTAGCGTGAAAATCTAGTCCCACAAGACTGACATAACGCACCCCTATTCGATAGCACTGAACAATGGATAGGAACTTGCATTTTTTCAGATGCATTCTGCGTTCAGAACAGTGTAACAATGCAAGTTCAGAGGAAGGTTTCACCGTTCTGGATTCAGTCATTTTAGCATATCAACTTAGAATTAAGGAAGTCTTTTACATTTGATGGGGAATTCCTTCACTCAACACGCATCTTTGACACGCAAGTTTAACATTTTCCTTTCCATTGGTATTGAACTTTATTCGAGTTCGATTGGTATTTATTTATTTGACATTTATGATATTTCTATCCTTATTTTTCTTTCAAAATTGTGTTTTTATTTTCCACTTTCTTATTAAAAGTTTGATTTTTTCTTCTCACTGCCTTTGCTGTTGCTGTCGCTAACGATAGTCAGTTATTAAACATTTTTAGTTTAACAACTTTTCCATTTTAATTTGCTTCGTTTTTCCTGCCTTTGTACTTTCCTGTAATTCAGATGAATCCGTAACTGAAACTGATCGTAACTGAAATTGATAGGAAAACAGCTGAATGGATTAGGGAACAAACAAAAGTGAGAGATATTTTGGAAACAATCAGCGAACTAAAATGGAGATGAACAGGACATGTTATAAGAAGGACTGACAACCGATGGACTAAAAAAATTACCTACTGGATACCGAGGGGCTTCACAAGAAATAGAGGAAGGCAAAAAACAAGATGTAGAGATGACTTAGACAAAGCCGAGAAGAACTGGCACAGAATAGCACTGAGAAGAAGAAGAAGAAAACTGAAACAATCGTTATTATTACTTTTAGTATCATCATTAACAACATAATATACTTTTTTATATGTTACATCCAATTAATCCTTGTTTTTCTTTCTTGAATTAGTTAACAAAGCAGATATACCGAATAGTTATCTTTTCATCAAAATCACCTGCTGGCACCTTAACCATTGCCTTGTTGCTATGCCTTTTTATCTTTCTATTATTGTATTTTTTTTTATCATTTTTGTAATAATAATAGTAACTGGTGCTGCTATGGGTTTACCGCTGTATAATATATGCTTTCAAATTTCCAAAGAAGGAAAAGTAATATTGATTAATTCGTCAGTTTAAATCTCCCGCGCACATATTTTTCTTTTAGTAGTAAAAAAATCAAAATTTGCACTCCTTATCATATCTTAAAATATTTGACACAAAAACTATGATACGGAAAAAATATATAATCAATGGGAAAGGAACCCATATGTAACTCAATTACCGAGCTGAATTTTTACTCTAACAAAAATACACAGTTTACTTTTTGAATTTGTATTTTCAGGGGTGAGTGAATATATATTTTTTTGTATCGTTTCCTATCATATTCCAAAAAGAAAAGAAAGAAAGAAAGAAAGAAAAAAAAACCCTTTGATGTTTTAAAAGGAAACTTTGATATCGTACTTAACAGATAATCTACCATAGAAGTTATGGGATTATAGTGATATAGTTTGATACACGAATTAGTATCTGGCATGCATTAAACCAATGAGGCAGCAGATGAGGCTTTATATTGTGATGTTAGTTGTACCAAAATTTACTTTACTGTTGTGATATCATTTCTAAAATTACTACATGTTACATGAAAGTACATGAATTATTATTTACATTGCTATATTTACATTTCGTTCTTTGTGTACTGTGAAGCAAGTGTTCTTTATGTACGAGAATAGTATTTCTGTTGCACGACACTTTATGTATGTACCTCGTACATCTGGCAACAACCTCGGAGACGAAAGGAGCTAGCTTATCAGGCCACGAGGAGACCCAGAATATCCTGTTATATTTTGTTATGTTTACACCTCCGAAGAACCTACTTTAGTTTCAACTCGGTCTTTAAATCTCCCACAACTTTCAAGGATTCACCACAGAGCATAACAGAAGTCGAGTGTCACATTTAGTATTTTAAAAGATATACAAAAAAAGAAGGAAATGCAGGACGAGGTGTCAGATTTTCCTTACAAATAAAGTAAACGAACGAAATCATCTGGGAATCTAGACATGAGCAGTCTGAAGCATTATACGTTAATAAGAAAGAAAGAGAAAAGAAAGAAAGAAAGCAAGAAAGAAAAAGAAAACGCAAGAAGAGACGAAACAAAGGGAATATTACATATCCACCTCCTTCCTCGTGTGTCATGGCCATGCGTAATTCTGTCTGGCATTCAGGAATCATGCAGACAACACTGGGACTTAGTAGGTGTTTTTGTTGCTAGGATATAGTTGTGTGAAAATCGTGAGTGATATTTGTTTCTCTGACGTTCGCTAATTTATTTTCTTTGTTTCATTTTTTTTTCTCTCTCTGTGTCTCTTTATATTTCCCTCTGATGCAGACATGTACATACTGTAGATAGCCGTGTTTTATGTATTTATATATGCGTTTGTATGTGTGAGTGAGTGTATTTATTCCTTTATATATATATGTACATATCTGTGTGTATATATATTTAGATGTATATGATATGATATATATATATATATATATATAAGTAAATATACATACATACATACATATATATATATATATATATATATATATATATATCGCTACCAATAGTCGGTTATTGAACGTTTTTAGTTCAACAATTTTTCCATTTTAATTTGCTTCGTTTTTCCTGCCTTTGTACTTTCCTGTAATTCAGATGAATCCGTAACTGAAACTGATCGTAACTGAAATTGATAGGAAAACAGCTGAATGGATTAGGGAACAAACAAAAGTGAGAGATATTTTGGAAAGAATCAGCGAACTAAAATGAGCTGGACATGTTATAAGAAGGACTGACAACCGATGGAAAAAAATAGAAAAAATTACCTACTGGATACCGAGGGGCTTCACAAGAGATAGAGGAAGGCAAAAAACAAGATGGAGAGATGACTTAGACAAAGCCGAGAAGAACTGGCACAGAATAGCGCTGGATCGGCAAAGATGGAAAGAATTGGGGAAGGCTTATTGTCCAACTACGGACCCTTACAAGCTGAGAAGAAGAAGAAGAAGAAAACTGAAACAATCGTTATTATTACTTTTAGTATCATCATTAACAACATAATATACTTTTTATATGTTACATCCAATTAATCCTTGTTCTTCTTCCTTGAATAAGTCAACAAAACAGATATACCGAATAGTTATCTATTCACCAAAATTATCTACAGACACCTCAACCATTGTCTTGTTGCTATGCCTTTTTATCTTTCTATTATTGTAATCATTTTATCATTTATGTAATAATGATAGTAATTGGTGCTGTTATGGTTTTACCGCTGTATGATATATGCTTTCAAATTTCCAAAAAAGGAAAAGTAAGATTGATTAATTCGTCAATTTAAATCTCCCGAGCACATATTTTTCTTTTAGTAATCAAATAATTAAATTTTGCATTCCTTATCATACCTTATAATATTTGACACAAAAACTATAATACGGAAAAAAATTATAATCAATGGGAAAGGAACCTATATGTAACTCAATTACCGAGCTAAATTTTAACCGTAACAAAAATGCGCAGTTTACTTTTTTTAAATATATTTCCAGGGGTGAGTGATTTTTTTTGGATCGTTTCCTGTCATATTAAAAAAAATATATATATATATATATATATATATATATATAGCTAATCTACCATGGAAGTTATGGGATTATAGTGATATAGTTTGATACACGAATTAGTATCTGGCATACATTAAACCAATGAGGCAGCAGATAAGGCCTTATATTGTGATATTAGTTGTACCAGAATTTACTTTACTGCTATGATATTATTTCTAAATTTACTACTTGTTACATGAAAGTACATGAATTATTATTTACATTGCTATATTTACATCTCGTTCTTTGTGTACTGTGAAGCAAGTGTTCTTTATGTACGAGAATAGTATTTCTGTTGCACGACACTTTATGTATGTACCTCGTACATCTGGCAACAACCTCGGAGACGGAAGGAGCTAGCTTACCAGGCCACGAGGAGACCCAGAATATCCTGTTATATTTTGTTATGCTTACACCTCCGAAGAACCTACTTTAGTTTCAACTCGGTCTTTAATTCTCCCACAAATTTAAAAGATTCACCACAGAGCATAACAGAAGTCGAGTGTCACATTTAGTATTTTAAAAGATATACAAAAAAAAGAAGGAAATGCAGGACGAGGTGTCAGATTTTCCTTACTAATAAAGTAAACGAACGAAATCATCTGGGAATCTAGACATGAACAGTCTGAAGCATTATACGTTAATAAAAAAGAAAGAGAAAAGAAAGAAAGAAAGCAAGAAAGAAAAAGAAAACGCAAGAAGAGACGAAACAAAGGGAATATTACATATCCAGCTTCTTCCTCATGTGTCATGGTCATGCGTAATTCTGTCTGGCATTCAGGAATCATGCAGACAACACTAGGACTTAGTAGGTGTTTTTGTTGCTAGGATTTAGTTGTGTGAAAATCGTGAGTGATATTTGTTTCTCTGACGTTCGCTAATTTATTTTCTTTGTTTCAATTTTTTCTCTCTCTCTCTGTCTCTTTATATTTCCCTCTGATGCAGACATGTACATATTGTAGATAGCCGTGTTTTATGTATTTATATGTGTGTGTATGTGTGAGTGAGTGTATTTATTAATTTATATGTATATGTGCATATCTGTATGCATATATATATATATATATATATATATA
>BOPN01000458.1:239842-242342 GCA_017312705.2 Penaeus japonicus
AAGGCTTTAAAAACTAGAAAATAGTCGAAGACCTTTGCTGATAAAAGAAAGATAAAATATTGTATCATCTTTTTGGCTTCACGTCCCTGGCTGTGTAAATTATGGCCTGCAGATTCTTTCGTTTCTGAAATTACCCCCAAATTGTCCAAAAGACCAGCACACGCACACACGCACAGTCTCTTTTCCCCACACGCACACGTACTCGTATACACAGCACACTGCACTCACACACAATCGTAGACACAACGGAAAACATACGAACAATTATATACACATATATCCACACTTGCGTAAATATAAAAATGCATGAAAGAACACCCACTTACATGTCCTTACACACACACGCACAGACATACACACAGATACACACAAATACACACATAAATACATATACAGAAACATAAACATAAGCATGAACATCACAGTTAAGTATATTTAGTTAGCAGACCATAGCGCTTTGGGATTAGTAATATGTTCTCACCATCAACGTAGAGTAAAAGTGATCCCATTCTTGAAAAGTGACTTTGTTTAAAACTTTTGCAATATGAAGAGACGAAAGAAGAGAGAGAGAGAGAGAGAGAGAGAGAGAGAGAGAGAGAGAGAGAGAGAGTGGGTGAGAGAGAAAAAAATGATATTAAAAGAGACACCGAGAGATATGATGATGATGATGATGATGATAATGGTAATGATAATGATAATGATAATGATAATGATAATCATGATGATGATGATATCAACAATATCATTGGTTTGGTAAAAACAAACATCAAATGCCCTAGAATTACGGGATTCAACAATTAATCTGCAATATGACTATCATACGTAACATAATGAGATGCCGAATTTCCCTGAAACCGTTTTAGATTAAACGTCACACTAATCAGATATCAGGCTGAAGTCATCATGTTAGTCTTGTCATTTTCATAATTTGCACATGACAATGATGCACGGAACATGGACGACCCGCATTTGAATAAATCACATTAATTATGAATGCTAAAAAAAAAAAAAAAAAAAAAAAAAAAAATCATTATTTTCTGATATATGTTTGATGACTCAAAACTAACATTCTAATCGGGTGATGTCAAATCTGATTCCAGGATTTCATTTATACTGATTGATTACTTGATGATAAAACGCACACACACACACACACACACACACACACATACAAACACGGACACACACACACACATACAAGCACACACACACACACACACACACACACACACACACACACACACACACACAAGCACGCACACACACACACACACACACACAAAATCACAAACACACGGGCGAGATGCATCACTATTTTGAACAGATAGAAAGATGGTGATAATCTTATTCATTATCGAGATTTCGGAATATCATGAATATTTGCAGCTCTTTTCAGAATTTGCAACATTGCCCTCCAGTATCAATATTTATAACCTTTATAAAATTTCCTTTCATTATTAACATCGTAATATCAACAAGATTGTTCTTCAATATCAATATTTCTCAGCATTAGAAACAGTTCTGTCCATAGCGAACACCTTGATATCAACATTTATAAACAAACAAATCTAAACACCAGCGGTGTTATCAACATTATCAACCCTTATCATGATCATTTTTTTTTATTATCAATATTTATAACAATTATCTTCATCAGCATCCTTTCTAACATCCTTCCATTCTCAATATTTCTTAACATGTAAAAGAGAGAGAGAGAGAGAGAGAGAGAGAGAAAAGAAGAAGAAGAAGAAGAAGAAGAAGAAGAAAACGTTATCAATATTTCTCAACATTATCAAAGCTTCTTAATATTTCCCTTCATGATCAACATTTCTTTATATATAAAAAAAAAACTATTTTTCGTGATTCGATATTTTTCTACATCATCAAAATTTCTTAATAATTCCCTTCATCATTAACATTTATTTAAATAATCAAAAGAAAAAAAAAATGAAAAGAAAATCATGATCAATATATCTCAACATTATCAGTATTTCTCTTCAGAATCATCTCCATCTACATTCTCATCTCAAGTAGTAAGAAGCTTCCGCCAAGGAAAAAAAAAAAAAAAAAAAAAAAAAAAAAAAAAAAAAAAAAAATCATGAATTCTTTGTTTGCGTTCTCAGGGTAAAAGTTAGAGGAAGGTTACAAATGGGAGATCCGTGTTTCTGTCAAGGCTCATGAGCACACACCTACATATACGCACATTCACACAGACTCACATATACACGAACACCTCCCCTTCCACATACTCACAAATACACGCCTACATAACCAAAGTTCTGGCCTTATTTTTATTTTTATTTTTATTTTTTTTTTCTCGAGAAAATCAAACACAAGGAGTTTTTCTTTGATCTCTTACACTGGAACGGGTTAAAAAAAAGAAAGAAAAAAGAAAATTAAAACTTCCACCACTTGATTCCACGTGGTTAAAACGCCATATAATTATGATTATATATATATATATATATATATATATATATATATATATATAAAGATAGAT
>BOPN01000458.1:264842-267342 GCA_017312705.2 Penaeus japonicus
GGTTAATGACGACTGATGACAGGTTGTCAGGAATAACAAAGATGTTATTCGGACATCTTGCAATCGGTTACTCATCACCAACATGTTAAGTGCCTCTTCACCTGACNAATTGGTCTGCAAAAAAAAAAAAAAAAAAAAAAAAAAAAAAGTGATTATAATCCCCGATAGTGAATAAACACACACAATAAAACAAAGCTTAGTCCTGCTGGAATACAGATACAAAACATCACACATATGTACCTTCACTAAGAGGAGTGATGACTATCTGAATGTGGTGTTTCTCAGGGATTTTTCCTGTTGCAATATTCGCCTTGATGAATAGTCATTACCCCTTTGCAATGGTAATTCATTAACTAGACAGCTTTATTAAATGTTAGGGTGTGACACGCAGATGGTGATGACGATTAATGATCACGTCCATGACTTTGTAATATAATTAAGGTGAAAAAACGGAGACTTACTGGTCTTTCCAATCGCATATGCCATACATACATTCACGAATGCATACATACATTCATACATACATTTATATAACACACACACATATATTGAATAATCTGCTTATATATATATATATATATATATTTACAAATCTATATATATATATATATATATATATATAGATCATATATATATATATATATATATATAAATGTATATATACACATACATATATATATATATATATATATATATATATATATATATATATATATATATGTATATATATATATATATACATATATATATATATATATATATATATATATATATATATATATATATATATATATATATATATGTATGTACACAAACACACACACACACACACACACACACACACACACACATATATATATATATATATATATATATATATATATATATATATATATATATATATATATATATATATATATATATATATATATATATATATATATATATATATATATATATATATACATATATATATATATATATATATATATATATATATATATATATATATATATATATATATATATATATATATATATCACACACACACACACACACACACACATATATATATATATATATATATATATATATATATATATATATATATATATATATATATATAAATAATACCTTTTAATTTCTATAGAGAAAGAAAGGGTAAAAAAGAAATAAATAGATGGAGGGGAGAGGGAGCAAGATAGAGAGAGAGAGAGAGAAGAGAGAGAGAAAGAGAGAACAAGAGAGAGAGAGAGAGAGAGAGAGAGAGAAAGAAAGAGAGAGAGAGAGAGATAGAGAAAGAAAGAGAGAGAGAGAAAGAGAGAGAGAGAGGGGGGAGAGATAGATAGATAGATAGATAGATAAATAGAGGAGAGAAAGATAGTGAGAGAAATAGATAGATAGATAGATAGAGAGAGACAGCAGGTGAGAGATAGATATCTAGATAGATATAGAGAGAGAGTGTGAGAGAGAGAGAGAGAGAACGAGATAGATAGATAGATAAATAGATGGATAGAGAGAGATAGAAAATAGTCGAAGAGAACTCTGGTATACTGCTGTAAGAGCAGTTTCCCCCGCAAGGAAAGAGAAAGAATGAAAGATATATATATATATATATATATATATATATATATATATATATATATATATATATATATACGCATATATATATATGTATATATATATATATATATATATATATATATATATATATATATATATATATATATATATGCATATATATAGATAAATAGATAGATAGATAGATAGGCAGACAGACAGATCGAGGAGAAGAAGAAAGAGAGAAAAGTGAGGGGAAGAGAAGCAAGGAAAGACAGAGGGATATAGGAAACATACAATCAGAGAATGAATGAATGGCACAGAATCCAGAACCCTGTTACAACTACCTTTTAACAAATGTTTGCTTTGAAAGAACAAACTCTTTCTCTGCCACTTTGTAGCTAGGAAAAAAAGAAGAAAAACATGCTCGGTACTAAGACAACAAGTTATTTACATGACTGAAGAATTCTAATGGAGTGAAGACAGGACTTTTAACTTTTAACCTTTACAACAAACCGGCATCAGACCTTTCGTAATATATCCTTATGAAGACCGCTAGAAGAGACACTTGGAGAAAAGAAAGAAAGATAAAAAGAGACGGTTTCATGGCTAAAATACAATAAAATACAATAAAATACAAAGGATCATAATGCAAGATAAAACGATAAAGTTAATACCATACAGAAAAAATAACAACAACATACATATATACATACATACATAAAAACCTGCATCCCCACTACCTGTTTTCAAAGCCGGGCATTTTTTCAGGGAACTCTCCTTTGGTCTTTACGCAACGCAACTCATGTTCGTGACTGATATAAATATAATGATATAAAATTTCGCTTCGTTAAAGGCTACTTCTGAGATAATTCGTGCGTCATTTTATAAACGGCAGTTTTAATGAGGGAGTGAGAGTATGCTGCTCTGTATTATCACA
>BOPN01000458.1:274842-277342 GCA_017312705.2 Penaeus japonicus
AGAGAGAGAGAGAGAGAGAGAGAGAGAGAGAGAGAGAGAGAGAGAGAGAGAGAGTGAGGGTGAGGGTGAGGGTGAGAGTGTGTGAGAGAGAGAGAGAGAGAGAGAGAGAGTGAGTGAGTGTGTGTGTGTGTGCGTGTGTGTTGTGAGTATGTGTGTGTGTTGTGTATGTGTGTGTGCGCATGTATTGGAGTGTTTTTGTCTGTGTTTGTGCAGATATTTCATCTAAGTGTGGAGGCAACCGAAGGGTATGAACACTAGTGCCATGTGCCCCAATCTCGGATTCTAAACTCTTGCAAAATTGAAAAGTTACTCGTCTGTATTTCAACACATCAAAGGCAGACATTACAGACAAAATGTTTACAGGAGTTGACTTTCATCAAACAATTAACTTTTGGTGAAATAAACCAACATTGTATAGTCAACAACTCTAAGCTTCACCAAGTTTCTCTTAACGAATTACATAATAGGAGAGTCTGTATAACCATCTATTGAAAAATATCTAACATTTAAACGAGTAGTTTAAATCTATAACTATATCAGGTTAGACATGTACGTGTATTAGTTCAACTTTCCGTTTAACTTTAAATTATCAGTAAATAAACGAAATAAAAGAGTAATTAAGTAAGGCCGTGAAGAAAATTCGAATTCTAAGGATCCTCTGAACTGAACCATCCCATAATCTATACCATATTTCGTTTAATGATTCCAAGACACATAAATAAATAACTCGGAAGAAAACGATTCAGAAGACGATCCAGACTCGAACTAAAGGAGAACGAGGCATCGAACCCCCAAACCAAAAGTCCCACAAGAGGATCCGATACACCGATTCCTTCTTTTATTCTTATAACACATAACAATTCTTCTACCTATTAAAAAATCCAGGAGACATAATTGCAATTAGGGTTAAAGGTCGAAATCAATTCACGAGGAACACCGAAATACTGATTGCGAAGAGTAAAAATCGTTTTAAATCTCTCACTGCAAAGACAAATAGACGATCTTGTTTACACAGCAATCGACGGCAGTCAAGCCTCTTTAATACGGTCTTCTCATAGATGATGCTTTGGGTGTATATATGTGAGGGATTGTAGTAGTAGTAGTAGTAGTAGTAGTAGTAGCAGAAGTGGTAATAGTATTACTATTAGTAGTAGTAGTAGTAGTAATAGTAGTAGTAATAGTATTACTATTATTATTATTTTGTAGTAGTAATAGTAGTAATAATAGTAGTAGTAATAGTAGTAGTAGTAATAGCAGTAGTAGTAATAGAAGTAGTAGTAGTAATAGTAATAGTGTTAGTAAAATCTTTATGAATAGTAGTGATAATGGTATTGGTAGTGCTAATACTATTAGCAGTTATGGTAGTAGTAGTAATGGTAGTGGTAAGGTACTAGTAGTGATAGTGTTAGTGGTGATAGTAGTGGTAGTAGTAGTAGAATCCAAAGTTGATTAAAGCCCGGAGTACAAAGAATTGTTGAAAAAACTATTCTAATAAACGGAACTTCATGATTACACCTTTCAGTTCTTCTTACACTTGAATACAACACACACACACACACACACACACACACACACACATACACACACAGACAAACACAGACACACACACCTAATGATAACCATAAAACACGAATACACCATAACGTTATTCACTCTATCACTTAGAACAAAAATGCAGTATAGTCACAAGTACCTTGCAATGAAACGGACAATTAGAAGAACAGAAAAAGACTCAGAAACGAATTTAAAAGAGAAGAAAAATATCTAAACTCAAAAAAGACGACTGGCATGGTCATCAAGCTAATTTCCCCATTTAGGTAGATAATTACGTAGGAATGCTATCGCCAGCAAAAAGTAGGGTGTGTGTGTGTGTGTTTGTATGTTTGTGTGTGTGTGTTTGTTTGTGTATGTGTGTGTGTGTGTGAGTGTGAGTGTGAGTGTGAGTGTGAGTGTGAGTGTGAGTGTGAGTGTGAGTGTGAGTGTGAGTGTGAGTGTGAGTGTGAGTGTGAGTGTGAGTGCAAGTGTGTGTGAGTGTTAGTGTGAGTGTGTGTGTGTGTGTGAGTGTGAGTGTGTGTGTGTTTCTGTGTGTGTGTGTGTGTGTGTGTGTTTGGAAAGAGCGGCCATCACGGGTAGCAGTCAACAAGAAGCGCTGGGTAATCTGGAAGGTTAAATAGCCTGTGGAAGGTCGGGAGTTATTGGCGTGAGCAAATTGGATGGTGAAAGGAATCTTGAAAGTGACTCATCTTGAATGGCTAGATTTTTAGATGGAATTGGAAAAGAGGATACTTCATAAGATTCCCTGAATATTATTGTTCATGTCTTGAAAAAAAGAAAAGAAAAGAAAAAGATCGGAGATTAATGATTGGATTAGAGGCAGGGTTGGCAAATCTGATACTTACGTACCAAAATTTGGTACTTTTGTTACTATTTCTGGTGCTATTCTAGTTAATGTATGCCAAGAAAATCCTAAATCCCTTATACCACCGGCTGTAAAATTTCC
>BOPN01000458.1:284842-287342 GCA_017312705.2 Penaeus japonicus
TCCGGATGGCATTTCACTTAATTAATCAAAGGCTTTGGGTTATCTGGAGACCAGGGGCGAATTCATATCTTGATATCCGCTTATTGTGATATTGGCAATTATAGTGTAACAATTATTATGCTAATTGTCATCGATAAAAAAGTTTTAATGATAATATCTATAATGATAATGATAAGATTAACAAATATTGATATATGTGTACGTATATATATATATATTATATATATATATATATATATATATATATATATATATATACATATACATATACATATATATGTATACATACATATATAAATATATATATATATGTATATATATATACATATATTTCACCAATCAACCCACAATTTCCACCCACTCTCACGCCCACCTGACACACATATCCCAAGCCCACCACGCCCATGCGACGCCCACTTGGATTGATTCTTTCCTCACCTTTAACCTCGAGGGGAGGGGGGGAGGCAGTGGGGTTGAAGGGGAGGGGGGTAGTGTGGCTGGAGGAGGAAAAAGAGGGGGAGGGGTGTGTGTGTACATGTAACAGGGTATATATACATATATGCACATACACAACGTGGTTCATGTCACCACGTTGTACTGGAGTCAAAAATACTTTTTATTGAAAGAAACCATGGAGATATTAATAAAGAATACAATATTTAAAGTCACCGTTATTTTCTTCATATCTTTCTTGTTAGGTAAGAGTTTCCATTCAACAAATCTTTATGTTTTTGACGTCAGCCAAGTTTAAGAATGGAAACTGCATTAAGTTGCATTTCATGGCCAGTTCACGTGTGACGTTTCAAGAAAGAAAGGGGAAAGGAGGAGAGGCAGAAAAGAATAGTAAGTCAAGGAGAGTGAAAATAAGAAAGCAGGAGAAAGAGAGAGTGAGAGTGAACAGGAGAGGAAGAGCAGGAGTAAGAGTGAGAGTGAGAGTGAAGGAGAGAGAGTGAGAGAGAGAACGAGATAGAGAACGAGAGAGAGAGAGAGAGAGAGAGAGAGAGAGAGAGAGAGAGAGAGAGAGAGAAGAGAAGAGAGAGAGAGAGTTACAGAGAGAAAGAGAGAGAAAAAGAGAGAGAAAGAGAGACAAAAAGAGAGAGAGAAAAAAAATAATGACACAAATAATTAGATAGAGAGAGACAGAGGGGAAAGAAAATGACCCAAAGAGAGAGAATAAGAGAGAAAAAAAAGCAAAACAAAAACAAAAACTCAAAAATATTCCTCTCGCTAATGACAACAGTTTCCCCCGTAAGGAAGAACGTTACGCTAGATGAGGTTATCGGCAACAGGTGAGGGGGGGGGGGGGGATTCAGAAGAGGGGGAGAGGGTGTAGGGGTAGGGGGGGGGGTTCCTGGCGGTCGAAGACGAAGGAGATCGCGGCTGGAATGGTCAAACGCCTTTAGAGATCCTATGTATCATATGCTCCTTGCGTGGGCTCTCGAAGTATGGGGTTAGTCTGATTACTACTTGCTACTAGAGTTTAGACGGTCTTAGGAATACAAGGATTACGTACCAAACGGGTTGTATTGGTTTTCCCACATAGGTATTAAGTATAGAGTGACGTGGTTTAATGCTTGGAGTTATAGGTGTAATTTGAAAGCAATGTTTCGAAGCACGGACTTAAAAGGTGATAAATAGGTACAACTAATTACATTTTCTGCTGACCTCTTGAACGTCTTTGAAACTGCATACTGAATCAGCGACAATGAAGTTTTAAGGAGAATACTAAAACTTGCAAATAGGTTCATATAATCAAGGGAATTTATATCATAACCACGTGACCTATTTAAATAGCTCTATATAGGCGGACTGCATAGTCAATGCTGCTGCGATTTTGCATTCGGCTGCAATAAAGGTGCTCTCTGAAATGCTCTTGCACACGCCCATAAGAGAGGCTATTCCACCCATGCAACAGCGCAACGTGTTTCCACTCTGGCTCTTATCGTAACACGCACAACGACTCTTAATGCTCAATTCTGCTAAATTCTCATTGTCCCCTTTGGTGAATGTTGGTTGACCGTTGAGGCAAGTGTTGGTGAGCGTTGTGTTTCGAAAGTAACGTTCATTGTGTGAATTTTGTTTCTTGTAAAGGTGGTGGATGAATGACTTTAGGAAATGTATAATGGTTTTATTGATCTACCTTAACCTCATTCCTTCATCGGTGTATTTGATATTACGTTCAGGTCGACTCAACACTCTCATATTGTGCTTCTTAATGGAAATAATAAAGTAAAGTAAATAAGTTTAAAAAATGCATGATTTCATTGATTAAGGTACCAGGTTTTGATCACTGCGACACGCAACTTAGCATTAGAAGCGTTTGTGAGTCTAAACTATATTTGACAATATATATATATATATATATATATATATATATATATATATATATATATATATATATATGTATGTATATATATGTATATATGTATATATATATATATATATATATATATATATATATATATATATATATATATATATATATATATATATATATATA
>BOPN01000458.1:289842-292342 GCA_017312705.2 Penaeus japonicus
ATAGAGAGAGAGAGAATAGTCATT
Organism: Penaeus japonicus; assembly: GCA_017312705.2. NCBI lineage: Eukaryota > Metazoa > Arthropoda > Malacostraca > Decapoda > Penaeidae > Penaeus > Penaeus japonicus. Next base: position 289,867 of record BOPN01000458.1, read on the forward strand.
TAGAAGATAGGTGTGTGATGGGTGTCTTAGTCTGTTGGAACTAATAACCCACCTAAAATAGGTATGTGATACCAGACACAGGGTTTATCCCATAATGCAGATAACCTGAAGTTATGGTACACGATAGATAATATACGCTACAGCACAATAATCACACTAATAAACACTATCACGACACGTATAAACAGGCAGAGAAATTAGGCGTCAGTGGTAGCGCAGTCGATCCCGGTCTGTCTGTTGGTTCCAGATATCATGCATATATGGAAGGGATTCCCATCCGCCGTCCCCAACTGTGGTTACGCGGGAAGGTAGCTTGGAATGTAGGGGGAGGGGGGGGGGCAGCCAAAGGTATTATTCAAGCTCTTTTGAAGGTCGAGGTACTAAGGATGGCAATTATTTGTGAAATTCCTGTCCATCAAAGTTGACCCGACCTGACCCGGCGATTGCCTTGCTAGTTAGAGGGTGATATTCATATGATACTTGTATATTGATCTATTGATGTATCTAATGTCATATATAAACATACTATATAATCCTCATAAGGTGCATGCATAGACAAATAAACGAAGAGGCAAAGAAAGGATTAAGACAAAAGAAAGAAGAAGAAAAGGCATGTTTAGAAGTTGATTAGAATTGATATTTTTTACTGGCGACTTGTGAAAGTTTATTAACTATTTTAACTGGTGAAGAGAGAAGACGTACAGAATCAATATAAACAATATAACACACACACACACACACATAAACGCACACACACACACATAAACGCACACACACACACACACACACACACACGACACCATATATATATATATATATATATATATATACTGTATATATATATATATATATATATATATATATATATATATATATATATATATATATATATATATATATATATATATATATATATATATATATATATATATATATATATATAGTATATATATATATATATATATATATATATATATATATATATATATATATATATATATATATATATATATATATATATATATGTGTATATACATATATATATACATATATATGTATATATATATATATATATATATATATATATATATATATATATATACATATATATGTACATATATATACATATATATATATATATATATATATATATATATATATACATATATATATACATATATATATATATATATATATATATATATATATATATATATATATATATATATATATATATATATATATACATATATATATGTATATATATATATATATATATATATATATATATATATATATATATATATATATATATATATGTATACACATACATATATATATATATATATATATATATATATATATATACATATATATATATATATATATATATATATATATATATATATATATAATTTATCTATACCAATTTCCATTAATTTTCTGACACGGACCTATTATAAAATTTAGCATTTTATTCATCCTCGTTTATTTGCTTTTGTCTTTTTCTCTCCTTTTCTTAAAATCCTGCCGTCTTTTTTCTTTCATTTTTTAGAAATTTCTATCTGTTTTATTTTTTATTTTGCTTTCTTCCGTTTTTCGTTTTTCGTATTTTATGATAATATTTTTTGCTCTTTCTTTTTCTTTTCATGTTTCCTTTTTTTTTAATCTCCTTTCCTTTTTTTTCTTTTCCTTCCCTTTGTTTTCTCTTTTGTTTCTGTCCTATATTTCTTTTTTGTCTGTCTCTTTCTCATTTCTTCTTGTTATTTTCTTGTCATTCATCTTTCTCTCCTTCCATGTTTTTCCCTTCTCCTCCTTTCTCTTTCTCTTCAGATTTGCGAAAGATAATGACAAGAAAATTAATAAAAGTATGGAAAGGAATATAAGACTAAGGATATCAGAATGAATATAAAAGGTGCAAGGATAGACTGGAGAAAGGGGAAGAAGAAAAGGAAGCAGAGGGAATAGCATGAATGAAAGAGATAGAAAGAAGAAAAGAATAAGAAGTAGAAAGGATTATAAGGAGGGAAGATGACGCAGGAAAAGGCAGATAAAAGGCAAAGGAACGGAGGAAGGAGAGAAAACAAGCATACTTATTTTTATTACTATTAAACAATCATTTTTTTTTTAAACAGCGTAACATGAGTTATAATTCTCTATAAAACTAGATGAAAACGTAATTAAAATTCATCCAAAAATAAGTGAACGGCCATGCATCACAATTCAAAAGAAAGGATATACGGATAAAAGAATTGCAAATGAACCAAATTATATTTTTCACTACTACAATAATCATAAAACTGATTGATACCTACAAGATCATTAATATTTAATATCATCAAAGAAGACAATACAAATAACCAAAATGATTATAGGTACAATCATTAACTTAACCTGTTAAAATCATTATAGAATCACTAGAATGACTGATTGAACACAATTGACCATCAATGCGTCTTACAATCTAGACTTAAAA
>BOPN01000458.1:299842-304842 GCA_017312705.2 Penaeus japonicus
CCTCTTTCTCTCTCTCCCTCTTTCTGTCTCTGTCTCTGTCTCTGTCTCTGTCTCTGTCTCTGTCTCTGTCTCTGTCTCTGTCTCTGTCTCTGTCTCTGTCTCTGTCTCTGTCTCTGCCTCTGCCTCTGCCTCTGGCTCTGGCTCTGGCTCTGGCTCTGGCTCTGGCTCTGGCTCTGTCTCTGTCTCTGTCTCTGTCTCTGTCTCTGTCTCTCTCTTTGAATTAGCTTAGGTATTTGTCTTAGATTATCGCAGCGTGATAGTGACTGACGAGTTTAGTGACGATGATAAAGTCCAGAGACTCGGTATTCTGCCTCCTGGCGTGGAGACATGCGTGCTGGTAGAATATTGAAAACCTTAGTGTTTGTTTATTCAGTTTATTCATCAAGCTAGCTACTGTACATAGTGAAAAGTGTTTACAGTAAAAAAAACAAACAAAAAAACAACAACAACAACAAAAAAAAAACCAGCTGTTGGAAGGCAAAAGGGACGTAAACGTAAATATTTATCCATTAAACTTATGAAGGAAGGATAATTTGTTACGGCGAAGATACTGGCGATGGTCATGCGAAGGTGGCGGTGGTACCAAAATACAAATAAAAGTACTACGTGCCTTTTTTTCCGCTTCGAGATCGATGTTCCCGCATTGCATTTTGAAAGGTATTGTTTGCGTTAGTCGTTTGTCAATATTTACCCACAAAACTGAATTCACTTCCTCTAATGAGCAGTTTGTTGACTGGATGTCGAGTAAATCACGTGTTGGTTTTGTCAACATTGACTACGAACTAGTCGTTGCAACAGGGAATCGTAACTTCTTTTCGGTAAAGCGTCTGGGAATTGCAACCAGGACATTGTTTCTTTCATAGAAAATTGAAAAAAAAAGACTTTTATGATCAGTCTATTTTGATTTCGGTCTCAGTACACACACACACACACACAGAAGAAGAGTAATAAAAGAGAGAGAGAGAGAGAAAATGAGGGAGAAAGAGAAAGATAGAGGATGAGGAACATTCGTCTCTCTCTCTCTCTGTCTGTCTCTCTCTCTCTCTCTCTCTCTCTCTCTCTCTCTCCCTCTCTCTCTCTCTCTCTCTCTCTCTCTCTCTCTCTCTCTCTCTCTCTCTCTCTCTCCCTCTCTCTCTCTCTCTCTCTCTCTCTCTCTCACACGCACTACCCTCGCATACGTGAAAATGTACATTTGATATTTAAATTAACTTTCTAGTCAACTTGCTCTACAATGCTTTTTGAACTTCTGGTCTGTAGTGTGTGTATAATTATCATAGAATTAATGCTAATCAATCTCGCTCATAGTACCGTCACTGACATGAGTGCACTGTATACATTGTTGCATATCATAACAACATGCATACCATAACCAACATATATAGGAAACCATGATTTTTTCACACACACACATACACACACACACACACACAAACACACACACACAAACACACACACACACACACACATATACACTCACCCTTGCGTGAGATTATATAACACTGGACATTTAATATTTACACTAACTTTAACACACACGTACATCCAAACACATTTATTTATCCGGCAATATATATGTAAGCTACGTACGTATGTATTTTTCTGTCTATCTATAAATACGTACGTACATGTATATATATTGGTGATTAATGAACTCTACATATAAAACCGGACTAGTGAATAAACACATAAAAGCAAGTTCCCAACATAGAGGATTTATATAATCTATTTTTGTTCATTCAATCATAACATCAAATCCATTAACTTTTTTAACTTTTGACAATTTTGGGTTTCCATATTCGTGTTACTTTTGTTCTCGAATTCTATTTTTCTTTGGAGGTTATTGAGGTGTTGAGGATACATACAAAAAAAAAAAGAAAAGAGAGAGAGAGAGAGAGAGAGAGAGAGAGAGAGAGAGAGAGAGAGAGAGAGAGAGAGAGAGAGAGAGAGAGAGAGAGAGAGAGAGAGAGAGAGAGAGAGAGAGAGAGAGAGAGAGAGAGGGAGAGAGAGGGAGGGAGAGAGAGAGAGAGAGAGAGAGAGAGAGAGAGAGAGAGAGAGAGAGAGAGAGAGAGAGAGAGAGAGAGAGAGAGAGAGAGACAGAGGGAGAGAGAGAGAGAGAGAGAGAGAGAGAGAGAGAGAGAGAGAGAGAGAGAGAGAGAGAGAGAGAGAGAGAGAGGGAGAGAGACAGAGAGAGAGAGAGAGAGAGAGAGAGAGAGAGAGAGAGAGAGAGAGAGAGAGAGAGAGAGAGAGAGAGAGAGAGAGAGAGAGAGAGAGAGAGAGAGAGAGAGAGAGAGAGAGAGAGAGAGAGAGAGAGAGAGAGAGAGAGAGAGAGAGAGAGAGAGAGAGAGAGAGAGAGAGAGAGAGAGAGAGAGAGAGAGAGAGAGAGAGAGAGAGAGAGTGAAAGAGAGAGAGAGAGAGAAAAAAGAAAAAAAACGTAAATATAGGTCGGAAAATATGTACATGTAGTTTAATGGGATTATTTCTCACCCTAACATCAGCTGATCGGAGGCGCACGGAATGTGTCCCAAGATAAAAATAATATATTTATATGCTTACATTACGAAGAGAAACATGTGGTATAAAATATCCATTATGTGTGTGTGTGTGTGTGTGTGTGTGTGTGTGTGTGTGTGTGTGTGTGTGTGTGTGTGTGTGTGTGTGTGCGTGCGTGCGTGTGTGTGTATGTGTGTGTGTGTGTGTGTGTGTATGTGTGTGTGTGTGTGTGTGTGTGTGTGTGTGTGTGTGTGTGTGTGTGTGTGTGTGTGTGTGTGTGTGTGTGTGTGTGTGTGTGTGTGTGTGTGTGTGTGTATGTGTGTGTGTGTGTGTATGTGTATGTGTGTGTGTGTGTGTACGTGTGTGTGTTTGTGTGCAATAGGTTGCAAGCACTGCATGTACGCGCGCACACACACATAGAGTAAAAGAGGATTTACCTAACATCCGTGACCTGTCCCTCGTTACCCGCATAATATACACTGCCGCGCCCTTGGATAATTTAAAGCTCCGTGCATGCAGCTTTTACCACTTTCCCTTCTTGTTAATATGCTTTATCACGTTTCCTTCTTGTTAATATGCTTTATCACTTTTCCTTTTTGTTAATATGCTTTATCACTTTTCCTTCTTGTTAATATGCTTTATCACTTTTCCTTCTTGTTAATATGCTTTATCACTTTTTCTTTTTGTTAATATACTTCGTGGATCATTTTCGCTCGCTTTCGTTCGGGTAGATGCTCGACTTCATAAACGCGCACCGTCATGGCGGTAGAAATTCTGTGATGGCGGGTGTTTGTTCGGTACTACGCTGATTCTAGTTTCAAAACCATGTTCTGTTTTACCATGATACGTTTTGTCGCACACGCAGCATGGGATTAGGTATACGGTGCTATCGTGGGTAAGTGTTGCCGGCTTCTTTTCAAGTATCAAGTCGAGTATCTGTACCGAGCGTATTGACAAAAAATTATGGTATTGTCTTTATATCTTTAGATCGCTTCGGAGATATTAGATGGCGGTGTTATAAGTAACTTTGTCTAGTATAATTTTCTGAGGTTTAGAATGAATTCCCTATGGTATGAAGGATTCATGATATAACCGACCTGAATCCTAAAGAATTCTGAATTAAAGTGAATGGTTTTGTTAGTAGTATTTATTTATTTTTCCCCTCCTCATCGCTTGTCTTACCCTCGTTTTCTCCTACTCATAATCTCTATTATCAGACAAGAATCCACTCTCTGTGCTTTGGCAGAATAACAGGTGTTGCCATCTAAGATTTCCTGTTCTTACCGCAGCAAAAAAAAGAAAAAAAAAAAAAAAAAAAAAAAAAAAAAAAGGAAAGAAAAAAAAAACGAAAAAAAAAAAAACGTTAAGCGAGCGTTAACGTCAAGACCACAGACTCGTGTCCCGGATGATAATATTGATTACCATCTGGCCGTGAGTTATTATCGTTGCGGCAAAATTTTTCATGACTCTTGAACTTCCATAAAGTTTGACGTCATCACCAGCAGCTTAATGTTGACGGGCAGAGGGATTCAGATACGAAAAGGAAAACGTTTGAGGTGTTGGTTTGGACGTGAAAACGTTGTTGGTGTTGGTTCGAAGGATACGGATTGTACGTTTCCTCTAAACGGGTGGTTGAGTAGAGGAACGTTTGTAGTAAAGATTTTAACGTTTTTTCCTGTGCTCGGAAAGTGCAAGGAAAACATTTGCACTGAAGGTTTTAACAATCTGTTTCGAACGTTTCCTCTCAATTCTGTTTAGGATTTGAACGCGAGTGAAAACGTTTGGGGTGTGAATTCGAACGAAGTGATTTGAACATTTCTCTTTGACCCGAATGACCACGAGGAAGTAATATAGGGGAACCTGCTAACGCCCTTATATTACGAAGGAAGGCCTAGATGAAAAATGACATTGCTGCTAACATTAAGGTGAAATAGTAGTCCCATTACCAGGGGAATTTAAACTGTGTCGGGTTTATCGTCGAAGTGGAAACCAACGAAATAAAACTCTGAATATATATTTTAGAACCTTCTGTTACACATCCCCCCCCCCCCTTCCATGTTATCAAAATTCAACGAACCTGAATTATCTCCAGTCACTTACTCTTAGGTTTTGACACGACAAAGAGACGAAAGAGAATTCAGATGCGACATGCAACAAGCTTTAATTTATGAAACGCCGTCAGATGATTAGGTGTCGCCACTTTACTGTACCTTGTGATGAAATAGGTGTTGGTTATCGCTTATCGTTGGTTATGCTGTGAATAAGGTAGACGCCGTATTTGTAGCACTGATTGATGTGCAATAGCGGTAAACAAAGGCTTTATTGCGAAGGGTTAATGTCTGAGAATCTGTGATTGGTATAGTGCCTGGTGTTTGATGATGATTCCAGAGGTGAGGGGTGTTTGGTGGCATGAAGGCATTATTGCTTCTGTTGAAGGTTTCGTTGCGTAAATGGAAAATAGGAAATACAATTGAGGGAGAGAATAATTTAAAAAAAGAAAGAGAAAACGA
>BOPN01000458.1:332342-344842 GCA_017312705.2 Penaeus japonicus
TGCTCTTGGCTCTAATAAATGACGGGAGAGAGAGAGAGAAAAAAAAAAAAAATATATATATATACATCAAAGTAAGTTTAGGGAATTATACAACTGAAGCAAGCGATTTATCTATTTATTATATAAAGTAACTGAGTCTTTTTAAAGCCGGAATCTGTTTTATCGTCTGGGTAATACTGTTTAAAATTATGGATGGAATTTATTTGTTGATAACCTTACAATACTAACAGTATCAACAATGGTATTGGTGATGATGGTTGTGGTGACAGTAATGATGATGTGATGCTGTTGCTGCTGTTAATGCTGAAGGTGAAAATGAAGATGATGATGATGATAATGATAGCCATTAGTACTACAACTAAAATCATTAGTAATAACAATTATACTAATAACACTACCCCCATTAATACCACACCTCTTACTATTGTACGACAACAACAACAAAAACAACAACTATAAATACTTCTATTACCAATATTAGGCTATACTATCTATTATTTTATTAAATGTATAATGCTAACGTTAAGAACGAGGGTAATGTGACTGTACCACAAATATTGATAATGAAAATGATAATAGACATGATGATGATAATGATGATGAACATATAATGTTAAAGATGAATCTTATAATGCATATAGAATGGTAATGATAATGGTAATGAAAATAATGATAATGATGATAAAAAAAATACTGACAATGATGATTATGATAATACTAATAACAATATTAATGATAATGATAAAAATTATAATGGTAATAATAATTATTATGAAAACAAATAGTAATCATTATAATAACGATAATGATAATAATGACATCATTAATAATGATAACACTTAGGATGATAATAATTATATCTATTATGATATTACTTATAATGAGGATGACGGTAATAATAGTGATGATGATAATAATGATAATGATAATAATGATAGTAATTATAATAATGATGATGACAGAGATGATAACGAAAAAGCAATGATAATATTGATAATAAAGATAATGATAATAATAATAATAATGGCAATAATTACAATGATAATAATGATAATAATAATGATAACAACAATATTGATAATAATGATAATAACAATATTGATAATAATTATTATGATAATGATAATGTTAATAACAGTAATGGTAACAACAATGATATTTATGATAATAAAAATAAGGAGGATAATAATGATAATAATGATAACGATAATGATAATAGTAATAGTAATCATTGTAATAATGAAAATGATATAAATAATTAGTCTAAAAATGATAATAATGATAATGATAACAATAATAATAATAGTAATGGTAATAATAGTAACAATAATAATAACAATAATGAAAATGATAATAACAACAATAGCAATGATAGTCTTAATAACAATAATAAAATCGAACGCCACTGCGTAAGAAGCCACCACACACACACACGGAACCTAGCACACGTGTAAAAACTTCCCTATTTACATTTACATGACGCGATATTTGGTCGTCAGAGGCGCGAAGAATGGAGGTCAGGTTAAAAAAGAAAGAGAGAGAGAGAGAGAGAGAGAGAGAGAGAGAGAGAGAGAGAGAGAGAGAGAGAGAGAGAGAGAGAGAGAGAGAGAGAGAAAAGACATATAAATCAAAGTAAGTTTAGGGATTTATATAATCGAAACAAGCGATTCTTCTATTTATTATATAAAGTAATTGAGTCTTTTTAAAGCCAGGAAGCTGTTGCATCGTCAGGGTAATGCAATTTAAAATCATGGAATAAATTGAGTTGTTGATCATTATATCTGTTATAATATTACCTATAATGATGGTGACGGTAATATTAGTGATGACGGTAATGATAATGATAATAATTATAGTAATGATAATGATAATGATGAAAAATAATGATATGTCAATATTGATGATAATGATAATGATAACAATGAAAATAATGGTAATAATGAAATGATGATAATGATAACAATAACAATAATGATAATAGCAATATTGATAATAATCATTATGATAATGATAATGATAATAACAGTAATGGTAACAACAATGATATTAATGATAATAAAAATAAGGATAACAATAGTGATAATAACAATAACGATAATGATAACAGCAATAGTAATAATTGTAATAATGATAATAGTAATAGTAATAATTGTAATAATGATAATAATACTGATAATCATAGAAATTTTGATAATAACAGTGATAGAAATAATTAGTCAAAAAAATATAATAATTATAGAGATAACAATAATGATAATAGTAATGGTGATAATGATAGTAACAATAATAATAGCAATAATGAAACTGATAATAACAACAATAGCAAAGATAATCTTAACAACAATAATAATAACAGTAATAAACATCATAACCACACCAATAATGATGATAACACTATAACTAATAATAACATCAGTAAAACCAAAACCACACTCAATAGCAACATCAAGACTAAATACACATATAAAATGCATATCCTTTTCCTTGCAACATAAATAGCAGATCCTTCAAATCATCAATGTTGAACGCAAGACACCGGAATTGTCCAGTAAATTTTGAAATATTGATTGGACAAGAATCTCATGGGGTCTTTGGTACTTGGTCGCTCGTAGATTGAGACTCGGCGTTGTACTGTTTGGCATGGGAAATGTTGTGAAATTTATGGTTGTGGGTCGACAGGGAGTGTATTCTGTTTTTGTGTCTTTGTTTATGTCTGGATGTATCTTTGTGTCTGTTTTGTCTAATTTTCTTTGTGTCTAGCTATCTGTATTAATTACGATGTGTTTATTTATATTTTACAAGCAGACACATATGAACTGGCGCATGCACGCACGCAGGCACACATACTACACACACATACACACACACACACACACACACACACACACACACACACACACACACGCACACACAAACACACAAACACACACATATACACAAACACACACACACACTTCTTCGAACGCCACTGCGTAAGCCACCACACACACACGGAACCTAGCACACGTGTAAAAACTTCCCTATTTACATTTACATGACGCGATATTTGGTCGTCAGAGGCGCGAAGGAATAGGTCGGGATTAAAAAAAAGAAAAAAAAAAAAAAAAAAAAAAATCCTCTGAAAATCCGATTCAAGGCTGAAGCCCGGAAAGAAGTGCGTGGGGGGAGGGGTGGAGGGGTGGAGGGGGAAAGTCTAATGAAAATCTTACGGTTTCTCCTAAAAGCTTTCGATCCACAGTGTTCGGCAATATATATGGAAATGAGGAAGACACTGAAATAATATTTCCTCTCGTCTTCTCTCTCAAAATAATCAGTATTTTGAAAGGTTTGGTAATAGTGTTCAGGAGTTATCATGATTGTCGAAAGTTAATTCTTTTCGTTTTTTATTACTATTGTTCTATAATCATATTTTGAAAACTACTATCATTATCGTTTTAATTATTTTTGGTAATGAAAGCTACATAATAACAAAGACCATGGAACTGCTACTGTTATTAGTAATTATAATGATAATGGTGATAATAATAACGAAAACGCCAATTTCACTAATAATGCAATTACAGTGAATAAAGTAATACTGATTACAATGATGATAGTGACAATAACTATAATGAAGAAGATAATGATATCGACAGTAGGAAACCAATAATAGCATTGACGATAAAAAAAAAAAAAAAAAAAAAAACGGTAAACTCTTTTGCATTTAAAAAAGTCTCACTCTGCACAAAAGCCGGGCAGTTCTAATGGGACAGACAGGCTATTTGAAGACTGAAAGGTATATCCCAAGAGGCACAGTACATCAAGAGAGAGATAGAGACAGCAAAAGAACGACAGTCTATGAATATGTATATCGTAGGTAGGTAGGACAGGGATCGTGGTCAGGATGTAGGGAGTGTATTGCCCTCTGACTGGAGGGCGACTCAAACTATATGGCTTTTTCTTTCTAACGCTTTGGTGCAAGGGAGATTGATTGGTGTTGCAGAGTTGCTATACCAAAGGGAATTTGTCAAATAACACCCGACGGTACCTATTTTGGTTAAGTATTGCTTGATCGCTCTACCTCTCTCTTTCTCTTTGTCTTTAGCTCTTGCTTTCTCTTTCTTTCTCTCTCTCTCACACACTTTCTCACACACACACGCACATGCACACACACACACATATATAGGTATATATATATATATATATATATATATATATATATATATATATATATATATATATATATATATATATATACATATATATATGTATGTATATATATATATATATATATATATATATATATATATATATATATATTATATAGAGAGAGAGAGAGAGAGAGAGAGAGAGAGAGAGAGAGAGAGAGAGAGAGGGAGCGAGATAGATAGATAGATAGATATAGATACATACATATATACATAGATACATAAGTGTGTCTGCGTGTGATTGTGGGGAGGGGGAGTGCGTGTATGTAGTATCTCTACAATTATCAAATAAATATGACTAGCCATTTTTATACTTGAAATACAATTTCTGACCAAAATATGGCACAGGAATAACGACAGAAAAAATATGATATCCTGCATATTACAAAAAAAGGATACCAAATGAAGAGGACTGCTCTAGAAGTAATGTTTGTCATATAATCATAATTATGATAAAATGATTAAAATGATGATTATAATGATGGTGATAATAATCGTAATAATGATAATAATAACAATATTAATAATGATCATAGTACGGATAAAAATGATAATAACAATTATAACAACAGTAATGAGTCATAATAATGTTTATGATAATAATACATAATACTGACACTACTACTAATAATACTAGTAATAATAAAAGTACATAAATAGCAGCCATTAAATTGCACTGGCAATGAGTCCTCTAGATAGGGGTCTCTGCTATATACGTACTGATCAGTCCTCTAGATTGAACCTTTACGCACGTGTGCATCTATATCGCCACCAAGATCAACTCCCTAGCCAACACCCTTGAAAAAGTTCATCACAACCCGTTTGTAAATCTTCACGTAATCTTTTAATTAACTAATTATTCAACACGTAATTACTCAACAAGAAAGTTATACCTCAGCAAGTAACTAATTCCTCAACAAGTAACTAATTCCTTAACAAGTAACTAATTACTCAACAAGTAACTAATTACTCAACTAGTAACTAATTCCTTAACAAGTAACTAATTCCTTAACAAGTAACTAATTCCTTAACAAGTAACTCATTCCTCAACAAGTAACTAATTCCTCAACAAGTAACTAATTACTCAACAAGTAACTAATTACTCAACAAGTAACTAATTCCTTAACAAGTAACTAATTCCTGAACAAGTAACTAATTCCTGAACAAGTAACTAATTCCTCAACAAGTAACTAATTCCTCAACAAGTAACTTATTCCTCAACAAGTAACTAATTACTCAACAAGTAACAAATTCCTTAACAAGTAACTAATTACTCGACAAGTAACTAATTCCTCAACAAGTAACTAATTCCTTAACAAGTAACTCATTCCTCAACAAGTACCTAATTCCTCAACAAGTAACTAATTCCTCAACAAGTAACTAATTCCTCAACAAGTACCTAATTCCTCAACAAGTAACTCATTCCTCAACAAGTAACTAATTCCTCAACAAGTAACTAATTCCTCAACAAGTAACTAATTCCTCAACAAGTAACTAATTACTCGACAAGTAAGTAATTCCTCAACAAGTAACTAATTCATCGTCAAGTAACTAATTCCTCAACAAGTAACTAATTCCTCGACAAGTAACTAATTCCTCAACAAGTAACTAATTCCTCAACAAGTAACTAATTCCTCAACAAGTAACTAATTCCTCACAAGTAACTAATTCCTCACAAGTAACTAATTCCTCACAAGTAACTAATTCCTCACAAGTAACTAATTCCTCACAAGTAACTAATTCCTCACAAGTAACTAATTCCTCAACAAGTAACTAATTACTCAACAATTAACTAATTCCTTACAAGTAACTAATTCCTCAACAAGTAACTAATTACTCGACAAGTAACTAATTCCTCACAAGTAACTAATTCCTCACAAGTAACTAATTCCTCACAAATAACTAATTCCTCGACAAGTAACTAATTCCTCAACAAGTAACTAATTCCTCACAAGTAACTAATTCCTCAACAAGTAACTAATTCCTCAACAAGTAACTAATTCCTCACAAGTAACTAATTCCTCAACAAGTAACTAATTCCTCAACAAGTAACTAATTCCTCAACAAGTAACTAATTCCTCAACAAGTAACTAATTCCTCAACAAGTAACTAATTCCTCAACAAGTAACTAATTCCTCAACAAGTAACTAATTCCTCAACAAGTAACTAATTCCTCAACAAGTAACTAATTCCTCAACAAGTAACTAATTCCTCAACAAGTAACTAATTCCTCAACAAGTATCTAATTCCTTAACAAGTAACTAAATCCTCAACAAGTAACTAATTCCTCAAAAAGTAACTAATTCCTCAACAAGTAACTAATTCCTCGACAAGTAACCAATTCCTCAACAAGTAACTAATTCCTCAACAAATAACTAATTCCTCAACAAGTAACTAATTCCTCAACAAGTAACTAATTCCTCAACAAGTAACTAATTCCTCAACAAGTAACTAATTCCCCAACAAGTAACTAATTCCTCAACAAGTAACTAATTCCTCAACAAGAAACTAATTCCTTAACAAGTAACCAATTCCTCGACAAGTAACTAATTCCTCAACAAGTAACTAATTACTCAACAAGTAACTAATTCCTCAACAAGTAACTAATTCCTCAACAAGTAACTAATTCCTCAACAAATAACTAATTCCTCAACAAGTAACTAATTCCTCAACAAGTAACTAATTCCTCAACAAGTGAGTAATTTCTCAACCAGTAATTAATTACTCAACAAGTAATTCATTTCTCAACAAGTGAATAATTACTCAACAAGTAACTAATTCCTCAACAAGTAACTAATTCTTCAACAAGTAACTAATTCCTCAACAAGTAACTAATTCCTCACAAGTAACTAATTCCTCAACAAGTAACAAATTCCTCACAAGTAACTAATTCCTCAACAAGTAACTAATTCCTTAACAAGTAACTCATTCCTCAACAAGTATCTAATTCCTCAACAAGTGACTAATTCCTCAACAAGTAACTAATTCCTCACAAGTAACTAATTCCTCAACAAGTAACTAATTCCTCACAAGTAACTAATTCCTCAACAAGTAACTAATTCCTTAACAAGTAACTAATTCCTCAACAAGTAACTAATTCCTCACAAGTACCTAATTCCTCAACAAGTAACTAAATACCCAATAAACCAATAAAAGAAGTGTAAGATATTACCAACCCCATTCGACGGAGGTCATAATCATAAAAGATCCCGGGTCAATAAAACAGGTAGGAGCGCTGTATGATCTAAAATTCATTTGTGTTTATAGTGTGCCATTTCTTGTGATGGTGAGACAACATAAGGCAATATACTGTCTTTATTGTTAAGGCAATGTGTTTGCAATGATGTACGTCTAGACATAATGATGTTTATCACTTCGAATACATATACTGATTACATCACCTATCATATCGATGTTTAATTATTGTAGTTTTCTTTACGGCAAACATTTTGTAAACTTTAGAAAAAATAATTACTAGGAAGAAAATTATAATGCGCAGCACACCTTTCACTATGTTAATGAACTTATTTTCTGCGTATCACTGTTGATATTTACGTCATAATTAGCAGCGCAAATATGTTTGTCATCATCATAGTGAAAAAAAAATCATCTTTATCGAAACATAACCTCTGTGCACTAACATTGTATTCCGTAAAATGTAACTCAAAGAAAACCTGTTAGATACGTTGCATGTTGACATGCATTGTTGCATGATTTGTTTGCATAGACTGTTAGGATGTGTGTGCCTATTTACTCACGCGATCGTATGCGCATCTCGCAATCAAATCACACCAGAAAGGAGACGGACAGACGGAGCCTGCCAACTCGGAAGGAGGCACCGTGCCATTCCCCAGCGGGCTCACGTCCACATCTTCATATATCCTCGGAAAAAACATCTTAAATCTCTCCCTCTGATTCTTCCCCTGACTTTATACAAAGGTAAAGCCCAGCAGGTAGTCGGTGCCCCTTTTATCACGAGGAATTCCGCCAGAGCTACGAGAAATGACCTCGTTACGTGGGCACTTTTGCACACTGACTGATATTCATCCCAGGAGAGAGTAAATGATGTTTTACATGTCAGGGATATTAACCCGAAAGAACGAGGGTATATATTTGGTTTCCCTTACAGGACGGTGGACGGGAATGACTCGTATGTTTCTATAACGTCACTCTCGAAAACATTTCTCTCCGATCCAATGAATTCTATTATCGGATAATCTAAGGGCTGCAGGGAAGGGAGGTTAGTGAGAATGATGCTGAAGTCTTATGAATGTGTTCGTTCATATCCGTAGTCAAGTAGCGTTATTGTAAATTAGATCATTCGACATTTAGTTAGATTTTTTATTAATTATCGGATTCTAGACATTCATCTGCGGGGACTAACAATGGCAAACGATATGTATGTGCATTAGTGAGATTACTTATTATAAAAGGTTTCTTCATTACTCCTGATTTGACGAAATGTATAGAATGTGAGTCTTTGATCTATTTTCTATCTAATATTGAATGTATTTAACGTATAGTATCTATCATAAGTGCCATGTCCATGTATAGTATCTATCATAAGTACGTATTACGTAATCTGATGGTCAAAAGCTATTGAATAAGACATGTAATTGGCAAACTTACTTCCTTTTGTACTACAAGGATATATCTCCTTTAAAGAGTACGATCTGATTCACTGTCTTCCTAATATATATAAAAGGTGGAACGTAGGACTTAGTCAGTGTATTTCCATCAACAAATACTACGAACAAAAGGCTACTTACAATCATAAGACGCAACATACCATTAGGCTTAGTAATTCCTTGTAAGAGATGGAAGAAACATTGGTCTGAATTGGTTATGTCTACCTGTAGTACAGCCTTGTAAATCTGATTACGTCTCTTCCATTGTTTCTCTTCTCTCTCTCTCTCTCTCTCTCTCTTTCTTATCTCTCTCTCTCTCTCTCTCTCTCTCTCTCTCTCTCTCTCTCTCTCCTTCTCTCACTCTCTGCCTATCTGTTTCTATATGTCTCTCTCTCTCTCTCTCTCTCTCTCTCTCTCTCTCTCTCCTTCTCTCACTCTCTGCCTATCTGTTTCTATATGTCTCTCTCTCTCTCTCTCTCTCTCTCTCTCTCTCTCTCTCTCTCTCTCTCTCTCTCTATATGTTTCTCTCTCTTTCTCTCTCTCTCTCTCTCTCTCTCTCTCTCTCTCTCTCTCTCTCTCTCTTTCTCCGTGTGAGTACTGCACATATAAGTTTGTACATATATATATATATATATATATATATATATATATATATATATATATATATATATATATATATATATATACGTACATACATACATACATACATACATACATATATATATATACATATATATATATATATATATATATATATATATAAATATATATATATATATATGTATATATATATATATATATATATATATATATATATATATATATATATATATATATATATATATATATATATAGATATGCACACACACACACACACACACACACACACACACACACATATATATATATATATACATACATATATATATATATATATATATATATATATATATATATATATATATACATACATATAAAGCATACATATATATGTATGTATGTATATGTATATGTATAAATATATATATATATATATATATATATATATATATATATATATATATATATGTATATATATACACACACACACACACACACACACACACACACACACACACACACACACACACACATATATATATATATATATATATATATATATATATATATATATATATATATATATATATATATATATATATATATATACAAATGTATATTTATTCATATCTATATTCATAATTTTGCCAGATAATAAAGCGGAGACTAAAGATCATTTTACGAAGATGATTTCTTTCCGATTTTAAAACAGTGACGTAATCTCGCGATAAGAAGAAATAATAATATTACAAGCATATCAGGAAGAAGCATTTCATATTTTATCTTCTATTTATATCTCAAGTTTGCGCCAACAGTCAACAATATCAGAACAAACACTTTTTTCCTTTCTGCAATAGACGAAATGAATTCTCGGTCTTTTGAATATAGATGACAGTCGCATATGTTGAGTTCAAAGGAGGAAATGGAATCTAAACACATTTAGCTCTTTCACTTATATTTATCCTGACACGCCTCGCACATTGCATCTATAGTTTATGACTATTTGTTTGCGATAAAACACAGGTGCAGCCACTGCCATGATGGGATTTTGGTACTTTGCACAGAAGTTATATGCAGTAAATCCTAAACAATAAAGACAGCGCTATGTAGGGATATTTAACGTATCAGTGAACGGTGACATCTCGTGCGTCAAAAAGTTAATGTTTCCCCTTTCGAATTCTCATCACTCTGTACAACTGGCTGATGCCATTCGTTGTTATTAAACAAGACGACTTGTTGACATTTAAACCGATCTAGTCCTCTAAACAAAGAAGAAATGTGAGTTGTCTAAATTGACACTGATGGAACAGGAAATTGATGAAAGGATTAGAATCTATATTTAGATATAAGGCTTTCAGCTTCACGTTATTGGTAGTATAGCATTGGCATGACCACGAAATATATGCAGTCAGATAATAATTCGATGGTGGATTTAATGTTTGTATTTAAGTCAGTTCTGAATTTACGTAACGGATAAAGCAAATTATTTCCCTTTTCTAACAAACAGGTCGACAGATTTAGAAATGAAATAAGGTCAATATCAAACAGAATCCAGAGAGTTTTATTATCAAAAACTATCCTACAAAGTCGTCCTACAACAGAAATACGACGGTAAGAATAGACAGACTATATATGTAAAGAATAATAAGTGTCATAGCGAATACAATTCAAGGTGAGCCAATAAAGAAGTCGAATCTAAGACCACAGGTTTGAGCACTCACTGTCTACATCTTCTGCTTGTCACTTCTCCATTGCTACCATACTTGACTTATTGTGTTGTTGCAGTTACTGAGTTACTGATACCTTACACTTCTCGAGGGAACCATATAAGGAAGAAGTTTAGATTGTTACGTAAGTTACCCCTTGCGTAACAAGGTCCGTATATTTCGTTGCTCAGGTACCTGTTTGGGCCCGAACTTGCCGTCCTAATGGTTCTTGATATATATCATATTATCTCTTGATATATATTATACTATCTCTTTATATATATCACACTATCTCTTTATATATATCATACTATCTCTTTATATATATCATACTATCTCTTGATATATATCATACTATCTCTTTATATATATATTACTATCTCTTGATATATATCATACTATCTCTTGATATATATCATACTATCTCTTGATATATATCATACTATCTCTTGATATATATCATACTATCTCTTGATATATATCATACTATCTCTTGATATATATCATACTATTTCTTGATATATATTATACTATCTCTTGATATATATCATATTATCTCTTGATATATATCATTCTATCTCTTGATATATATCATACTATCTCTTGATATGTATCATCTATCTCTTGATATACATCATACTATCTCTTGAAATATATCATACTATCTCTTGATATATATCATACTATCTCTTGATATGTATCATACTATCTCTTTATATATATCATACTATCTCTTGATATATATTATACTATCTCTTGATATATATCATACTATCTCTTGATATGTATCATACTATCTCTTTATATATATCATACTATCTCTTGATATATATCATACTATCTCTTTGTCTACCCACTGCAATGACACCTCTCCATTGCAAGACCTGTAAATCCTATCGCACTTTAAATATCATGTCACACTATGACAGATTGCAATTTGTCTATTGCGAAATTCATAAACAATGACGTATCCTCTCTAAACTCTTTTCCAAGGGAACACTTACTTAAAATAGACTATTGAATGAAGTAGCTACGTGCAAAAAAAAAGAAAAAAAAAAAAAAATGGAGCGGAGAAGAGCGAACTGTCTTCCGTTTTTTGTTTGTTTCCGCACGTAACTGCCATATTGCAAATCACAAATCTCGGGTCTTTAATTGAGATATTATTTAATGCCTACGAAGTCTAAAGTTCTCAATAAGACAAAAAAAAAAAAAAAAAAAAAAAATTGAAGGAAAAATAACATTGTAAGATAATTTTCCTATTGGAAGAATCTGATATTGAAACTTATTTCAAGTTCAGATATGTATCAACCTATTTATTAGCAAAGAGAAATAAACAAAAATATTTATTTCACATGTTACCTAAAATATACGAATAACTT
>BOPN01000458.1:357342-362342 GCA_017312705.2 Penaeus japonicus
AAAACACAAAGAAACCTCGTCTAACATTTTTATTCGGTAGAGGATCTCATTTCGTGTGTTGTGTTGATCTCGATACCGATGCAACTTCGCTTCCCTTGAACTCTTGCTTGCACTCGATGCTTGCCAAACATTTCTCGAAACTTGCTAAGTTGAGCTAACTTTTTTCTTCCTGTCAAAGGCTTCAGCGATTCCTCTTATCCCGTTGGAGTTAGATTTTGGCCTCGCTCTTGATATATAGAAAGAGATAGAAACTGATGGGTAAGTGTGTGTATATATGTGTGTGGGTATTTTTTTTAGATTTTGTTTATGTGTGTGTGTTTGTTTATTTATCTGTGTTACGTCTAGCTCTTGTGAATTAAGCCTTACCAGGTGAACAGATGACGGAAGACCGAAATCGGAGAACCATGACACAGCCGCGAATAAGAAGCGACAGTAAATAACTTTCCTATTTTCACACACTAGCTCATACAAGACTAGGACACCTCCTCTACAGTGTCCGTCAGTATAATAAATGAATCAAACTTAGGACACGACTTTCATCACTAAGAAAGCAGTAAGTAAAGCAACAAACGAAGACAAAGCCTCTCCTGGTCACAGAAAGGCTGTCGTTGTTTTGGCGAGACTAAAGACAGGATTAACGGGCTTTGAACCCGACCTAAGAGGAACTTGCTGTCGCCCAGATGAATGGAAAGATTCAACTCTGGAAAACCAAAATACAATTTGCTTTCTCTCTGACCGCATTTGCTCTTTCTCTGAGCTTTGAATACTTTCCCTGTGATAAACAGCGTATGGACGAAATCTTTTTAAACTACCTAATTGAGTTTTTAAATTTCTTGTTCTATTTTATTCGTAGGTTTATAATTGTCATCAATATTTGTTGTTGTTGTTGTTTTTTCTTCTTCTTTCTTTCCTTTATCCTCTTCTCTTTCTGCTTCTCCTCCTCCCCCTATATCTTCTTCTTCCTATTGTTATAATTATTACTGTTGTTATCATCATTCTTCTTCTTCTTCTTCTTATTATTATTATTATTGTCATTCATACTATTATCATCGCTACTATTATCATTGTTATGACTACTATTATTATAATGGTTATCATTACTGTTATTATTACCATCATCATCATTATCACATCATCATCATTATCATCATCAACAGTAGCAATAGTAAAACAATAAAAATATTTAAAACATTATATCAATATAAATCTAAATTCCCCTTGATATGTCCCTTAAAATTATATTTCATATAAGCACCAATTAAGACGAAACCAACATTGGATTTTCCTTAGTGAAAATTGATAAAATTCTCACTCTCTTATCAGTAATAACCGGTTTGATTGAAGTTCATTTCTTATCTAAATAAGACTGTCACCGCCAACTGGCTCATATACTGGTTATTAAAAATTCATTATGGATTTGATATTAGAAATACACTTAAGATGTTGGGGATAATAGGCTGAAAGAAAAAATAATCTGATCACCTACATATCTGTTATCAAATCATCTTTTCAATAGCTTCTTACTTATCAAATATTTTTCAAAGACAACTTCTCTCTCTCTCTCTCTCTCTCTCTCTCTCTCTCTCTCTCTCTCTCTCTCTCTCTCTCTCTCTCTCCTTCCTTCCCTCCCTCCCTCCCGGGCCTCCCCCCCTCTCTCTCTCACTCTCTCTGATTATCGAATAATTCTCATCACCAACATGTTCGTTATTAAATGATTATCACCTCCTTATGTTATCGACTAATCATAATCAATAACCTTTCAATTATGATTGATTTTTATGACCAACCCTTTCGTCTGTCATCCATTGGGAGATCTACTATAGAGAATCCTTTCACTCTTAATTGCTCCCTTGTCTTTTTTTTTTTTTTTTTTTTAAATACTGGTGAAATCACTAAAACAATCAATAGATTATATGTTATAAGTTATATGTTCTTGTTCTCTGATATATTTTCATACTTTTATGTTTATAACTTCATCCACTTTGTCTCCCTGTTAGAAATCTCTTAAATCCTCTTTGCTTGACTCATGTTAAATTTGAGCTGACAATAATCACCATCAACCTGTTAACTGCTTCTTCGCCTCGATAGAAGAAGAAAAAAAAAGAAAGAAAAAAAAGAAAAAAAAGAAAGAAAAAAAAAGAAAAACAAGAAAAAAAGAAAGAAAGAAAAAAAAAAAATATATATATAATAAATCAGAGAAGCTATTGATCAAAATCTGAATGGAAAATAAAACCGCTGACTTTTAGCCTTCTCCTACGTTGCTGTAGCAAACATTTCATATAATTCTATGTATAAGGAAATAGGTTAGGTATTATAATCAATTTATGTGTAAACATGAGGTTTACTAGGCAGTCAAAAAGTGGTTACGTAATATTCTCTAGATCAGCCATACAACAAGGACAGAAATGGTAGAATATCATATCAATCTGTAGATTCACCACACACGTAAAATCACCACACACGTAAAATCACCACACATGTAAAATCACCACACATGTAAAATCACCACGCGTAAAATCACCACACAGATCGCATTCCATGTAATATTAAGCTCCACAATGTTAAGCCATATTGCTTTAAACTGACTTTAAATATTCCTGGAAGAAACCCAACCAAATGATACGATCAACATTGCTAATTCATTTTATTTTTTATTTATTATTATTATTATTTTTTTTTTATGACTGTCTTTCATCCTATCTGACTTATAAGTGTTAGCTTATAAGGGTCTCATTACCTATCCTTGGTAACTAAGAGTAACGTTTTTTTCGCCTTAATTCTTAGCGAAAGCAATCGTCAGGTGTGATACATTCATCGTTGAGATATTGCATATATTGCAGAGTAATGGAATTGAATGCGTGGGACGTTTTCGTGATAATTCAGTGCTGACTGATGTAATAGATTTAATTTAGGGATATTCATCTTTTGACTAGGATAGTTTTGCTTGGCTTGATGTAAACATGCACAAACGCACACACACACACACACACACACACACACACACACACACACATACACGCAGACGCACAAACAAAAACACACTCTCCCCTATGTATATATATATATATATATATATATATATATATATATATATATATATATATATATATATATATACATATATATATGCTGTATATATATGTATATATATATATATATATATATATATATATATATATATATATATATATATATATATGCATATATATATATATATATATATAATATATATGCATATATGTATATATATATATATACATATATATATTTCTCAACCACCAATGAGTGTGTGTGTACGTTTGTTTGTGTGTGTGTGTGTGTCTTTACACCAATTTAGTTATATTACATTTAGATATCTTTCTGTGTTGTAAGCTATATATACGGTCACATGCAGTCTATTATATATAAAATCATTAGGAACAGATGAAACAACAACGGCAACACACACACGCAAACACAGAGAAAGAGAGAGAGAGAGAGAGAGAGAGAGAGAGAGAGAGAGAGAGAGAGAGAGAGAGAGAGAGAGAGAGAGAGAGAGAGAGAGAGAGAACGGAGACAGATAGAGACAACCTTTTTTTCTCTTCAATGTACTTTTGGTATTTTGTTAACTCCAACACGGCATCGTTCAATAATAGAAATAAAGAGATAGTTAACAAAACACAGATATTTATAAAAAAATGGAATGAAATAGAGATCTGCTATCAATTCATCTTATGATATTAATTTCTTTGAAAGTAGTTAAATGGAGGTAAACATGCACGTGAACGTAAAATGCATGAATGATATACAAAATAGCAGAGTAATATTTGAATTTGCATTTAAATATTATGATGATTATAATGGTGATAATTGTGATAATCATTATCATCATCATGAATATTATAACTATACTAATTATCGTAGCTATCATTATCATGATTATCATTATGATCATGATAATTATCATAATCATCATGAAAATAAAAATAAAATCAGGATTAGCATCATAATCGTAGAAATCGCCACTATGATAATCATCATAATCATAAAGATCATATTTAATTATAATAATCAAGAGCTTAGTTAATTGTATAGTTCAATAAATGTCATTCTTCGGGAATAAAAATAAGATTTCCAGTCTTACACCCCTTTATCTTCCCCGAGTGTTCGCTAATAGTGTGGATTGACCTTATTTTTACCCTAAGAAGAACTTAAATGCAGAAACTAAATATATCTCTCATTGGAAGTGTTCTGTTAACGTTCAAAAGCAAAGGTCATAGATACAAGATATGTTGCGATGTTGTGGATGAAATGTTCTTGAACACAGTTTTGTTCCATATTTTAAGGATATAGGTGGAAACAAAATCTTATGATCATTACTCAGTAATTAACTAGCAAAAAGATAAATAAAAAAAAAAAAAAAAAAAAAAAAAAAAAAAGACAAGGGAGCAATTAAGAGTGAAAGGATTCTCTATAGTAGATCTCCCAATGGATGACAGACGAAAGGGTTGGTAATAAAAATCAATCATAATTGAAAGGTTATTGATAATGATTAGTCGATAACATAAGGAGGTGATAATCATTTAATAACGAACAGGTTGGTGATGAGAATTATTTGATAATCAGAAAGAGTGAGAGAGAGAGGGGGAAGGCCCGGGAGGGAGGGAGGGAGGGAAGGAGAGAGAGAGAGAGAAAGAAATAGAAAAAGGTAAACTATTTCATAACTTACAAGTTGGTCCTAAGAATTATTTGATAACAAGCAAGTTGGCTTTGAAAAATATTTGATAAGTAAAAAGCTGTTGATTAATATGATTTAACAACATATATGTAGGTGATCAGATTATTTTTTCTTTCAGCCTATTATCCCCAACATCCTAAGTATATTTCTAATATCAAATCCATAATGAATTTTTAATAACCAGTATATGAGCCAGTTGGCGGTGACAGTCTTATTTAGATAAGAAATGAACTTCAATCAAACCGGTTATTACTGATAAGAGAGTGAGAATTTTATCAATTTT
>BOPN01000458.1:367342-369842 GCA_017312705.2 Penaeus japonicus
TCTCTCCCTCCCTCCCTCCCTCTCTCTCTCTCTCTCTTTCTCTCTCTCTCATACACGCACACACACACACAATCTCACTCTCTCTCCTTTCCTTCTCTCTCTATGTCTATCTCTCTTGTTGTCCCATCTGTTTTTAATTATAATTTTACACGATGGACTGCAGGGACTCAACAAAGCTCTCGGATCTCAACAGAGACAGATGTCTAAATGTAAAGTAATAACAAACATGGTAACACACATAATACTAATACATACACATAATAATACACATAATAATAATGATACACATAATAATAATAATAACACATAATAATATTAACACTCATAATAATACACACAATAATAATAACACACATAATGATAATACATACACATAATAACACACATAATAATAATACATACACATAATAACACACATACACACACACACACACAAACAAACGCATTCACCAGGAGAGGAATGCAATAGTCATAGTGAATGGAACAAACCAAATTCTTACCATGAAATCACCGATCCTCATTAGTTTAGCAAAATAATATCATTATTCTCGGTTTATTCATTATTCATTTCTTCGCAGTTTCAGATTATTAAACTCTATGATTAACCTATTACATTACCTTTACCTATAAAGTTTCATTCAGGCAATATCAGTGTTTTACTGTTCTTCTGAAATCATACGAATTTCAGACCCTGGTATTGTAAATCCTCTTTTTGATGAATGAGGAATAAAGTAATTATTTCATCTCTCATTTTTTTATGAGCCAAATCAGAATAATTTGAGGCTAAATTCAACTCATAAATGAACATTTCGTAATCTCAATTTTGCCGTCTCCCCTTTGATGCAGATTCAACTATAATATCGCAAGCCCTCTTTCCACTAAATAACAGAATTAATACGATTCTTATTGATATACCATTTTTTTTATTTTTTTTAGAAACACGATTCCCTGATAAATGCGAGATTACTTACAAAGCCAGTGCAAAATAAAAGTTCTTTGAAGGGGACTGTGTAATTAGTATTCATTCCCGCCATTTTAGGGTGACCACAGAAAAAAAAAAAAAATGAAGATACGAAAGCGGGAAAGGGTTCTGAGCTGCTTTTTTTCCCCCATATATTTTTGCTCATTTCCCCTTGGTCGTTCCCCAGGAATTGTGCCGTTAAATTACATATCTTGAAAACAAGGACTAAACCTATGATATTTGAGAGGAATAGTTCAACACTAAAGGTGATGTTAATCCAGAGTCAAGAACACTATCTATATTCGATAACTATACTGTAAAGAATACACGTGGAGAAGTATAAAGAATTCACTTGAAATTTCACAATGCTTGCATTTAATGTCCGATGGTATCATACTTTATATTTTCCAGTTCTGACAACATAGCCGTAAAAGGTCTTAGAGTATAAATGGCATAAAACATCCTTCCATTTCGAAAGTCAATTTTATGTTATTCTTCGGCCATACTAAGTACGCACCAAATCTATTTCTTTTTCTTTTTTTTTATCACAGAAAATACATGTCTTAATGCCCGTCCATTTTGTAGAAATATCAGTCGTAATCAATTCTTTTTAAAAATTTCTTCTGTCCCGTAACTACTGTGACTGATATACTAATGATCTAGAGCAAGTAAATATATAACTGTTGTCGGGAGGAGAACCGCCCAGATACAGTGCAATAGCAATTGAAAGACAATCGTTTGTT
Source organism: Penaeus japonicus (assembly GCA_017312705.2). Lineage (NCBI taxonomy): Eukaryota > Metazoa > Arthropoda > Malacostraca > Decapoda > Penaeidae > Penaeus > Penaeus japonicus. Next base: position 369,047 of record BOPN01000458.1, read on the forward strand.
TTGCAACCGTTCTACTTAAACCCGGTGTAGGCTATCAAATGATTTCCACTGCTTTTAATTGTTTCCAAGAACGCAGAGAGAAGGAAAGAAAGGAAAGGGCTCAATATAAACTCGCTTTGTTCCTTTGGGTTACTTGTTTGGCTCTATTTTGGTCCTTTTTGCTTTCTAAAAATTCATTTGCAGTACCTAAATACCGTTGTTGAATTATTTATATAATTCCCAATGTATAATTCACCACAGCATAATCCATACTGTTATGTTTAGTTTTTTTTCTAAAAGTTTATTTCCTATATGTTTTGATCTTGCTCGTATCATTTTAAGTGTGTAAGACAATACAAAAAAATATATCAGAATAATTTGAGGCTAAATTCAACCTATAAATGAACATTTCGTAATCTCAATTTTGCCGTCTCCCCTTTGATACAGATGCAACAATAATATCGCAAGCCAGTATGTATTTTTTTTTTCTAAAAGTTTATTTCCTATATGTTTTGATCTTTAAGTGTGTAAGACAGTAAACAAATATTCAAGTGGTTAGTTAATTAGAATCAACCTCTAGTGAGCCAAGATATAATTTAACATTCGACGCGTTTATAATACAAAGGACCTGACAAAGCTTTGATTATGTTCCACACGGAAATGAAATTGTGTGATTTCAAAGATTCAAAGATCTTTGTCATAGAAGTGGATAGTTGTTATCGATAACAGTCTCTCCACCTCGTTATCCATTATAGTCTTGAACAAATGGATTTTGACTACATGTAATGTGTATTATTGCTGGCACTTGTTGACAGGT
>BOPN01000458.1:377342-379842 GCA_017312705.2 Penaeus japonicus
TCAAATAACAATGTTAGAGGGTTTACATTTTCACATGACCTTCCAAATACACTTTAACCTCCCCCCCCCCCCTCCCTTTCTAGTGTTTTCTTTACTTCATAGTAAGAGATGCTTGATTGCCTGGTGTGTTAGACATGCACTGAAATGAGACTAAAGCGATTACAGACCGTCCTTCTTCTTGATGTGTCTGATTTTTTCATATGCCTAAATTGCTTGTAATTTCGACCTGGAGTGATGAATGCACAAACAAACTGCTTACCCCTTTCAGTTCATGTAAATGCCATACGTCACTCGTAGTTTTTGTTAGTTAAGAATGTACACTAGACAAGTATCTACATATGCATATTAATCTTCTTTTTTTTCATTTGCATATACTTCCTCTTCTCCATCCGATATCCTCCTAATTCACACCTAAGTAAAGCACGGATTTCGCGCGATAAGAATGGGCGAGTAGTATACACTCCTTTTTGTTAACTCACTTCACTCTTCTGTTGTGATTTTGTCAATTTCTGCATCGACTACCTTAAACCAACAAACAGTCGCATTAGATGGATTCAGAGATAGATAGATAGAAATAAAGACACCCACAGCCACATCCACACACACACACATACACACACACACACGCATATATGTACACACACACACACACACACACACACACACACACACACACACACACACACACACACACACACACACACACACACACACACATATATATATATATATATATATATATATATATATATATATATATATATTCACACACACACAACACACCTATATATATACACTTATGTCCCTCTTGTTATTTAGCAGAGATATAGAGGTCGAAGGCCATCCTTTGTACGCATATGCATGGACATAACTGATCCTTTCTTTTGCAATGCACGCAATGCACGTCTCTTGCCTTATTTATCACAAACATAAAGTTCTGATAATGAAGCCACAACTAGAGGTTGCAAGCACCCTCTAAGCTGCGTGTTGCTCCCTCCCTCGAGAATTGAATTTAAACTTTTGCTGAAGTTACTGTAAGTTTAAGTAATGAACTCGTTATTATCATATTAAAAAGAAAATATATTATTGTTATTATTATTATTATTATCACTTTTATTGTTTCATTGTTGTTGTTGTTATTATTATGATAATAATTGTTATTATTTTCATCTTGATTATCATTAATTTCTATCACATTATTATTATCATTATCATTATTATTATCATAATTATTATTATAATTATTATCATTATTATTATCATTATTATTATCTTTATTATTATCATAATCATTATCATTACTATTATCATAATTATTATCATAATTATCTTCATCATTATTATAATAATTATCATCATTCTTATTATCATCATCATTATCCTTATTACTATTATCATTATTTCCAACATCATTAACATGTTCTGGTGCCAAGCTAAAAAAATTCCCCCAAAGATTTTCTACGTGTGTGCGACCTACTTTCGCCTCCATTTAAATCATGCAGGCAGAATGCAGGTCAATATCTCTTGGCCCTTCTTTATATTAAGGGGGTGGGGGGGGTCTGTAGAAGGGGGTGTTGGAGGGGTAGAGGTAATAGGATCTTAGGGGAGGGATATAATGGGGTCAGCTGATGGAGGAAGAAGAGAGGAGGGTGTAGAGGAAGACAAGGTTTGGGTTTGTGTGTAAGTACGTATAAAGGAGGGGAGGGGGGTGACGGGGTAATGGGGTCGTAGTAAGGGAAAGCAAGCAAGCAAGCAAGGAAGCACGAGAGTGTACAAGAATAGGGTAATAGTCTGGAGAGAGGGGGTGGGGGGTAATAGTCTAGACAGGGGGAGGGCTAAAAGGATAATGAGATTGGGAGAGGGAGGGGGAAGTCAGAAAAATGGAGTCTAGTTGGAAGGAAATCTAAAAAAAAAAAAAAAAAAAAAAAAAAAAAAATCGAGGCCTATATCTACAGAGAATTAATTAATTATATAAATGACCCTAGGATCACGTTTAGTGTTTTCTAAAATTAACTAGATATAATTTGATAGACGCATTCAATGAACCAGCATTCGATTCATATCATGGACAAGTGTATCATATTACATCGAAAATCTGTAAAAGGACATAGAGTTAATTAACTACATTTCGAAACGGGATGAATTCCGGCCTGTAATAAATTTGATTACTTCTGTGGATGACCGTTTTTAATGTACTAATTCTCATTACCTGTATATGATACAAATGTATTCAAATGAGTTACCTTCCTTATTATGTATACTGTCTTTCTCGTCAAATATTCTTATTTTGAAGGTGTGTATGCAAGGTTTTGTATTTTAATAAATCGCCGAGATAAATATTGTTATAAGTAATCATTGTAATGCATTTATTGGTTATTAATGAAATAGGATTGCCATATAGGAGATAGTTTTATCACATGTTTATTTATAGATTTTGATTAGTCGTGGACACGGGTACGGTATAGGGGGGGGGGGGGGGGAGACAAACTCGAAATTAGTA
>BOPN01000458.1:397342-399842 GCA_017312705.2 Penaeus japonicus
ATATATATATATATATATATATATATATATATATATATATATATATATATATATATATATATATATATATATATATATATATATATATATATTCATATATATATATATATATATATATATATATATATATATATTATATTCATATATATATATATATACATATATATTCATACTTACACCGGGCTACCAAATAATGTACTGAAGAAGGCTGTGTGTCTTACAATCTAACTGAACTTCATAATGAAAGATATCGAATAAACCGAAAGAGTTTCACAAACAGATGCCCAAAGTTTCACTCTCTCTCCTGGTCCTCACTCACCTTCACCTAAAAGCGTTGAAAGTGAACGGGATCATACATAACAGTGAAGGTATGACAGCCGTACGGTGCGCACCGGCTATTACCTTTGTATCCGTTTTGTCACATGAAATATCTTCTGCTCGTATTAGATCACGATATATCAATTATTATTATCATTATTATTATTATTATTATTGTTATTATTATTATTATTATTATTATTATTATTATCATTATTATTATTATCATTATTATTACTATTATTATTATTATTAATATTATTATTAATATCGTTATTATTCCGTATTAGATAGATATACCAATGAAGGACAATATCAAAAGATGGCCAAATAGTTGTCAAAAGAAGTACATATAACTCATATCATTAGATTACGTGGACTATAGAAGGTCACTTTATAAAGTAACCTTTAAAGCAGAACTAAATAAACAATTTATTGGCATATGAAGAGGAACTACAATAACCTATGAAGTATTACTAAGCGAGGTAGTAATACAGTAGCCTGTGAGATTACGATGACCTATAAGGCAATAGAATAGCCACTTATAGGATAGAGCTTTTCGTGCTCATAGGATAGTATCAATGTTTTTTTTTTTGCTAAGACTCTACCCGCTTCTCCTTTAGTTAAGGCAAGTTGTTACAAAATATTCTAATAATTCAAACACGTCTCATAAGACATCCATAGCTATCGATAAACTGTATTTCAAAACGTCCCCACTGTATGATATCTCTCAGAACTGCGTACGTATATGCATAGCAATGTTTATCACTGCTATCATATTCATGCAAATTTATGCATTCACCGTTTAATAATTGTCAGCTCAGACAAGCCAACAACACAACGTAATGAATATTTTATGTTTTTGCTAAACCTTATCGTAGAACTATATAGAGTTCAATATATTACTATTTCTTTCCTTATTCATTTTTTTTTTTTTTTATCATAAGACCAACTTTTGAATCTCTCATTCTGTGCTTTTCTTTTTGATTCAGTATTTCAGAATGTTTCGTCATTCCATATGGAATTCCCGCTTGGAACGCTATGCCTTGACATTGGGGATTTGTGCATGATTTTATTCAGAGGATAATTGAATGTTCGAAGACACGAGCCGCTCATAACCTCGTGCGAGTAGGCCTATTTCATGTCGTCGATTACACCTGTCGTGTGTTTCAGCTGTTCCCATTTATCGGGACAGTATGAATATTCCATCCACTACCTCTCATGTATGTTTTGTATATATATATATATATATATATATATGGATAAATACCTGTTACATAATGATTGAATCCTTCTATTTCTTGTACATGTAGATTCATACTAGAATGATGATATTAAAAAAAAATGGACATTTCAACTTGTAAATTTTTGGACTTTGGAAAAAAATGGACATTAGTTCAATATGAACATTAGTCCAATATAAACATTTCAACTAGTAAATTTTTTTTGACATTGAAAAAAAAATGGACATTACATCTTGTAAATTTTTGGACATTGAAAAAAAAATGGACATTAGTCCAATATGAACATTTCAACTAGTAATTTTTTTAGACATTAGTCCAATATAAACATTTCAACTAGTAAATATTTTTTTGATATTGAAAAAAAAATGGACATTTCATCTAGTAAATTTTTTTTTGACATTGAAAAAAAATGGACGCGTGTGTGTGTGTGTGTGCAGGCGTAACCACCATAGCTGCACCATCAATAACACCTAATCTCTTCCCTTTTGTGCAAAACAATCAAGGATTATCTGGGAGTGCACAAGCGTGGCGATATGAGGAATAAAAAGTTTGCGAAAATGTTCTTCAAAAAGCAATTTAACTTGGGAGTCCTCTAATTTGCCCGGGAAGTTTGGTTTGGTAATAAGACGATTAACCTGTATTACGTTCTGAAATCTTTTAAATGGATGATCTCAAATACGGGTGTTTTATACGCTTCGGAGGTCATGGTGTATATATTCGTTTATTTATGATTATGAAAAAGCTTATGAAGGTACCCACGTGTGTATATACAGAGAAAGAAAGGGGGAGGGGTGGGGAGAAATAGAGAGGGAGAGAGAGAGAGAGAGGGAGAGAGAGAGAGAGAGAGAGAGAGAGAGAGAGAGAGAGAGAGAGAGAGAGAGAGAGAGAGAGAGAGAGAGAGAGAGAGAGAGAGAGAAAGAGAGAGAGAGAGAGAGAGA
>BOPN01000458.1:447342-449842 GCA_017312705.2 Penaeus japonicus
CAAAGGGAAAGATGACTGGGAAACAGAATTAAACCTCTTAGGAGACCTAACAGGAAGGTTATCATTTTGTAAATTGGAAAATGGATTTATCTGGGTCACAAAAGCAAAATTTGTAGATTTTATTATTTTATTTATTTTTTATTTTATTTTATTTTATTTTTATTTTTTTTAGCATTATTACACTACCTGACCATGAACAACAAGGGAAAGTGTTATATTTATGCACACACACACACACACATACGAATATAGCCTACATATGCATGTATGTATGTGACTTCCGACATGTAATCTAAAATCTTATATAAAAATGACCCAATACACTCTTATAAGTTCATTAGATCACTCGCACTCAAATGTAAAAAGAAACTCACAGAAATTGCCTTTGGTGTCCGTAGTTCGAGAACAATTTCATTATTTTCCAAAAATATCACGGTGATGAATCCACCAACTTTCCTCTGCCTCGAAATCAATATAGAATGCAATAAAAACAAACAAAAAACATAGCTATCGTAAACAAAAAGAGGAAAAAATGGTGCAAAGTCGAGCAGTTGAAACTTTAAATAGCAATATCTCCAGTGACAAAGAAATTCCCCGTGCAGTTTGACAGTGGCTGAAACTTTGGCAAAAAAAAAAAAAAAAGAGATTGCAAATTGCTGCAGCTTCCCCCACAGGGCCTGGAAGCCATTGGGGGATTTTCTGTTCTACTTCATTAAAAGTTACAGCTTTACTTTTTCCGGGCGGTGGTGGAGAGGAGAAGCTGAGATGATGAAGCTCTGTCTCTAGGATGATCTCACTATTTCATTTCTTTCCTTTTCTGTGCATGGATAGTATATGGAGCATATATACATATACATATATATATACTGTATATATTGCATGTGTGTCTATCTAAATAGTTATTCCATATCTTTCACTCTCTTTTCCTCTGTCTGTCTGCCTCTCTCTCTCTCTCTCTCTCTCTCTCTCTGTCTTTCTCCCTCTCTCTCTTTCTCTCTCTTTCTCGCTAGCTCTCTCTCTCTCTCTCTCTCTCTCTCACTCTCTCTCTCTCTCTTTCTCTCTCTCTCTCTTTCTCTCTCTCTTTTTTTCTCTCTCTCTCCCCTTCCCTCTCTCTCTCCCTCTCTCTCTCTATCTATATATCTATCTCATACGCACATTTTTCTTTATCCGTAATTATGGAAATGTCTGACTCAACTCCGTAGCCTTACATAGACTCAATGTGTCACCCTTCTTTGAACTTGCTTGTGGCTAGGCCTAATGCGAGTCAGAGGGAGGAAATTACTTCATAGGCTTACATCATTCCCGACGTAGGATTGCCTTACTGGTGGAGATTATTGGAACTGCCTAAGAGATTCAATTTTTATGGGATCTTGCATGTTCTTTTAAAAAATAAAAAAGTTGTATCGTGTCCTGATTATTCCTTTGTTTTTTATATTGATTAATCTGTGTCAAGTTAATAAGTAATGATATATTTATCAGATGGACGTTAGATGCCTATCTAGAGATTTTAAAAGCAGAATCAACCTCAAGATATTGAATTATTGAATAGCAATAGTGCACAGGCAGACAACAGTCTATTCATCAGCTCTCTCATATCGCACAAGTCATCTGCTGGCGTTCATACCATTCATCAGTCATCCGTTATCAACTCGTCTCTCGTGTCAATCTGTCATTTCATTTGTCATCCAGTGTTTTTTTTATTTTTTTTATTTCTTACATCATCCATGCATCTATTGGGTCAATTATATTTTTAATCATTCAACAAGGTTAGTATTAATGTTTTCCACAGGAGTTTATTGTGACTTTATTGATTTATCATTTCCTTTATTCGATTTGTCCTTACCCCTCTCTTCCTCTCTCTCTTCTCTCTCCTCTCTCAGTTTCTCTCTTTCTCTCTCTCTCTCTCTCTCTCTCTCTCTCTCTCTCTCTCTCTCTCAAACATTAGCTATCACCCGTTTCACATAATAAACTCCATTAAATTTAATACGTGATAGGACTTTATACCCCGAAGCCCTCTAAAGACAGGAAGCCATCGACTCGCCGGTAAGAACTTAGCAAAGTGAGATACCCTTTTAACTCTTCGAAAAGTCTCTACATATGAAGACCATTAACACAGTCTGTCGAGGAGGAAGTGCGAGGGTGACGTAAGGGGAGAAGATTGAGTATTATACATCTTACTTCGAGTTTTCAAAGTTGTACTTGGTTTAATTATATATGTAATTTGCGGTTTGTATAGATATGTATATATATACATATATATATATATATATATATATATATATATAGATATATATATATATATATATATATCTATATATATATATATATATATATATATATATATATATGTGTGTGTGTGTGTGTGTGTATGTATATATACAGAGAGAAAGAGAATGAGAGAGAGAGATAGAGAGAAAGAGAGAGGGAGAGAGAGAGAGAGAGAGAGAGAGAGAGAGAGAGAGAGAGAGAGAGAGAGAAAAGGAGAAATATATATATGTAC
>BOPN01000459.1:5000-7500 GCA_017312705.2 Penaeus japonicus
ACAACAGAGGAACAGCAATAACAGGAGAACATTATTACTAACGTCATTCAAATGTTAACTCGAAAGACTGAAATGGCACTTGCATGAGTCGTAAATGGCAATGGATAATCATACCGATGACACTCTCACTCTTTCTCTTCTCTTCCCTTCCTCTCTCTCTCTCTCTCTCTCTCTCTCTCTCTCTCTCTCTCTCTCTCTCTCTCTCTCTCTCTCTCTCTCTCTCTCTCTCTCTCTCTCTCTAGGTGCCATATCTATTCCAAACTCTGGCGAACATGACTCTCCACAGATTCCCATCTCTTGTGTGTCGTAAATCCTCGACTCTTGCTGTTTCACTCTCACTTGTTGCTATGCTTTATTACCTTATGATATCTAAGACATTTTCAGCCATGTTAGCCTTCGTCTTCCTCTGCTTCTTTTCCCTTCAATATGTCCTACATGAGTAAAATTGTAAGATTTTCCCAAAGCGTCTTTCCTCATGATGTAACTTCATCTCCTTGTAAGCAAATCGCTTGATCTCGCTCGATCATAAACACACAAGTTCATCTGATCTTCTCCCCCCTTCTATGTCGAGTTCCCATACCGAGAGACGAGTTGAGAAGATACCGAGCGATAAGGTATATGAGAGATTGTTGAGGATGGTCAGTTCTCTCTCTCCTTCCTAGTTTCGTAATTGAATAGTGTAGATGGAATAAATATTGACGGGAGGTGATCGGGACGCGGGAAAAGGCCTGATTTCAGCCGCGGTTGCATGCTAGCACTCCATAAGTCACAGATAAAAAATTCCTCTCATGGAGAATCGTCCGGTGAGCGAAAAGCATAAATCACGTTAGTATTCATTAGGCATCTTCTGAAGACGCCATGGAGACTGCAAATTAATCTGAATACAGAGCCCCTTAAAGTAACTAGATTAAAGCTATCAATTACGAGAGCCCGGCTGCCATGTCAGTGACCCTTCCTCCTCCTCCCCACTCCCCCACCCCCCCTCACCCCTTCCCCTGCCCCGAGTCGGGATGGGGCGCTGGTAAATAAGTCACGCGCAGGCACCAATTGATCAACACGACGCATGCGCATTGTTTACCTCCTGGGGTCGGCCGTAACTCAGATCTTCTTTACAATCTTTAATTAAGTTTGTCCGAGAGAGAGAGAGTACGGAGGAGGCCGCCGGGTGATGCGGAGAAGTCAAGGCAGGCTAGAAGGTTGACAGGAAGAAGGCCGAGATGGACCGTGAGGTCAAGGTTGGTAGGCATTAACGGTATGTGTAAGATCTTGGATATCAATATTTGAAAAAAAAGAGTCTAGTTACACTTTTAATTTCAGGTATGTGTTATAGCGCCTTAACCACGGTTTGTGGTATTGGCTTTGCGAACAGGATACGAAAAGATATTTAAAAAATCCATTGTACAATGCAGACCATCTAGTAATTATTGTTTACAACCTTAACGGCACAGCAAGACAATGTACAGGATGGCCTCTTGCTTACACCCCAACACGGTAACAGAAAATGCTTTAAGGAGGATCCCTTGCACCTGTTGCATTTAAAGTGCCTTCATACTCGAAGCCAGATACTTTCGAAAAACATTAAGTAAAGACGTAATGGGACAGATCTCCAGCTCTGATTTTATGTTCAGAAATGTTGAGGCGAAGCTTTCTCGAGAGCTGGCCGTGCGCAGCCGTCCTCGGGGGAGTGATAGCGATCTTCCGCCTCACTCCTCCCAACAAGAGGCTGAGAGAGTAAGGTGCAGGAGGCGGTGCAGATGTCCGTCCCCCGTGTCAGCCGAGGAGGCTTCCTGGAACACCTTTGGAAGATCTCCAGATCTCTGTTGTTAGACGGCGACCGAGAACACTCAGCAGAGTCGTAAATGCACACAACAGTTACAACAAGAGAAGAAGGAACCATAAAGCACCTAAACATTTACATGCAGGAAAGAGACGGATAACAGCCACAGAGGTTTCACAGATTACTAAATCCGTCTGGTTGTCGAGTATCTTGCAAGCGAACTCGGCTCATCTGACAGCTAATAGCTCCATGCACCGGGGCTTCCACACTTGCGTGTAGTCAGCAGTGTTGAGTGCCGTCAAATACTACAAAGCATGCCTCTGTGACGTCACTCACCCTGCTCTGGGCAGTGCCAGTTTGTTGAGTATGAAGGTGTCACTAACCGTTTATTAATTAACAGTTCCCAGGGGCGAAGGATGGTCCGGCTGCCTTCAACACCAAGCGGTGCATGAGCAGGTTAGGGAGGCCTGGACGCGGAGGGAGGAATGTGTGGGTGGAGCTTCCATTAACTATATACAGATGGACATGATTTACGACTCCAGTCCAGCGTGTAGTGTGAAGGTTCCTGGATGCAATGACCCGATGTTCCAGGAGCTCCGCCGAGGCTCCCTGATAGGTGTTTGTGTAAGCTAATCTCCTCCTGGATTCTGCGTCGGAGCTAAAGAGTCGAGGAGATGACGGGATGTGAATCCTCGTTTTGCCTCTCGCATGTGCTAGCGCTTG
>BOPN01000459.1:15000-22576 GCA_017312705.2 Penaeus japonicus
ATGTGTGTGTTTGTATGAGTGTGTGTGGGGGGGATTTTTTTTTTGTGTGTGTGTGTATGTGTGTGTGTGTGTGTGTGAGTGGTTGTGTGTGTGTGTGTGTGAGTGGTTGTGTGTGGTTGTGTGTGTGTGAGAGAGAGAGAGTAGCATATCCCTCGCGTGCCGCTCAATTGACTATCAATGGAGGAGCGCCCTGCCACTCACCCAACCCTGATCCAAGCTCCTTCTTGCTGAGTGGCTCGGCGGCTGCGGTCACGGGAGCTGCATCTCTGCCTCATAATCATCAAGGGGAACCAGTGGGTATCCACTTGCCGGCACTTCATTATCAAGGAGGAACCGCTGGGTATCTGCCTGTCGCTCATTAGTGGGTGAACTACTGGATTATTGCTTCGATATCGGTTCCTTCCAGGCACGAATCTGCGCTGCCTCCCTTATCGTTCATTGCTGGGTACACAGCAACCCGTTATGTGGGCTGCACCTCATTAAGGCGGCGCGTGAACCGCTAGGCATTATGCTGGTCAGTTGCGAGATGGGCAGCGACGCCTATTAATTTGTCTGCTTTTCATTGTTGGGTACGAATAGCTCTCTTCTTTTTAGACGAGAAAATTAATTGGTAGATGCAATCTTTCATAACTAGATTGATTTTTTTTTTTTTTTTACTGATTTTTTTTTTTTTTTTACTGATTTTTAAAAAGGAATCAGATCTTGCCCTTCTTTTCCTTTTGTTTTCCTCCCCTTCGTTACCCTTCCTTCTTCTAAATCGTCGGCGCTTCATCTAGGCGGCAGCGGGAGCTGAATATGGAGGGGGGGGGGGGGGTGAAAGGGCTCCAGTGGGCGGCGGCAGGGCGGGTGGGTGTGAGGGAGACCAGTGGGCGGCGGCAGGGCCAGATTGGGTGTGAGGGAGACCAGTGGGCGGTGGCCAGCGATGTGACGCCACGTCCTGCCCTGACAGGAAGGAGGGTGCTGACGAAGGGCGGGAAGGAGGAGGCCGATGACTTACCTCGATATAATATTTCTAGATCATAATGTTGGCACCTGTCGAAAGTTCCGTTAGATAATAAGCATCATCAGCCGCAGTATAGTGTGGTTTTTTATGCCTTAAATTTCCGTTGTAAGAATGCGACGAAAGGGTCACCAAACAGTTGTTTTTGTTTTTTGTTTTTTTGTTTTTCAAAAGGCAGTAGCTCTCCTTGTCCTCATAAATGTTTGTCACAACTATAAAAGGAACCGAAATTTTAGTTGGATCATCTATAACTCTTTTCGGTCTATCTCTCACGTGTTACTGAGTTATAGCGATGTCTGACTACCGGTATTGATAAAGACAGGATAAGTTAGGATAATTATCTTCGATTGGTTTAAGGATGTGGCTGTAGTTGGTAGATTATAAGTTGTTTACTCTGGTAGTTTGAGTCCCTCTCAATTAAAATGAAGATCATTATTTCAACGAAGAATTGTAGAACAAACAAAAAGGAAACACAACAGAGTAGGAGCAAATCATCATTCTAAAAAATATTATTTCGAGGTTCATGAAGAAAACATTAATGATTGTAAATTATTGATGGCATTCCCAGGTTATGCAAGGAATATGAATCCTGAGACAGAATTAGGCAGAAATCTTAACGAAAAGAGAGAACGAAGGAAACAGGTGGTTGAGTAGTTCCCTATTAATGTTTTTTTTGTTTTTTGTTTTTTTAACTAGCAATGTGGGAAATTTTATTTGTCTCTCTCTCTTCTAATTCTTATTCCTCATTTTCTTCGTCTTCGTTATCCTTTTGTTCTTCTTTTTTTTCTTTTTGGTTTATCTTCGTCCTGTCATTCCTCACCACACGCGACATGGCTTTTCCATGTAGTTACCTGGTATATCTCGGTTTATTCTGGTTCTAGTAATGGGTTTAATTTCTTTTTTTATTGGTGATTTAGATGGAGAGAGAGAGAGAGAGAGAGAGAGAGAGAGAGAGAGAGAGAGAGAGAGTGAGTAAATGAGAGCAAGACAGAGAGCGAAAGAGAGAGTGAGAGAGAGAGAGAGAGAGAGAAAGAGAGAGAGAGAGAGAGTGAGTGAATGAGAGCAAGAGAGAGAGCGAAAGAGAGAGTGAGAGTGAGAGAGAGAGAGAGAGTGAGAGTGAGAGTGAGAGCGAGCGAGCGAGAACAAGAGAGAGAAAGAAAGAGAGAGAGAGAGGAAGAGAGAGTTTCATCAACCATGACTTGTGTGTTCATTATTTCGGCTCATTTTTCTTAAAGAACAATAAGTAGCCATCGGATGAATGATCGGTTTACTCGAAACAAATTGAAATCAACATTAAGATGACCAATAGAAATCTTAAATATAATGCATTCACTTCATTGTACCTCTCGAAATAGTTGCCTGTCAATGTAAAGCTAGGATTATCTTATAAGAAATCTAACAGAATGTTCAGCTTTTCACTTAGGCGGGGCCAGTGACCATCAAACGATGCTATTTAGAAAAGCTTAAGTTTCGTAGTAAATATGTATATATATATATATATATATATATATATATATATATATATGTATATATATATATATTTTTTTTTTTTTTTTTTTTTTTTTACGAGCTTCACCTTAAATGAAATGATACAACAGTTAAGATGAAAAGTGTTGCAAAACAATATAACACATTAAAAAAAAAAAAAAAAAAAAAAAAAAAAAAAAAACGAGAAAGTGTTTAGCATATACATCAACGAGCATGTTTTACTGAAGTCGTTGAGCAAGAGGGAAGTCAAGGTCTATTTTATTCCTCTCGATCTAAATAAATGACCACTAAAGAAGTCAGGGTATAAAGCAAATAAAGAAAGGACATGCAGAGCGAAAAGGTCTAAAACCAGTTTACATTGTGTCCGCCATCAAAGCATTTGCGCTTCTCTAATGTTGACAGAGGGCACTTTTCAGTTATTTTTAGTTATACACACACACACAACTATCAAACAAACAAACAAACACACACAAACAAACAAACACACAAACAAACAAACAAACAAAAACACAAACAAACAAACACACACAAACAAACAAACAAACACACACGCACACACACGCACGCAAACACACATACACACACACGCACACACACACACATACACACACACACACGCACCCACACACACACACACACATGTATGCATATATTTGAGTCTGTGTGTATGTGTGTTCACTCATTACTGCCGCAGGCATATACCAATTATCGTTCTTTTTCATCACCAAGCAAGCAATAAGTAGGCCTGCTTTCCCTCCCCATTCCTTCAGTCTTCAGAAGAGAGAAAGAAAAAATAGAAAAAAAAAGAAAAGAAGAAAAAAGAAAAGAAAAGAAAATATATATATGTTTATAATTATCATGGTTACTTATTGCTGCTATTGTTGTTGTTATCATTATCATCCATTACTATAGTTATTATTATCATTATCATGACCTTTATTTTTATCATTATCATTATCACCATTATCAGTAATAGTATTAGTATTGGTATCATTATACCCATCATGAATATTTTCTAATTATCATTGTTATTACCATTATCAGTGTTGCTTTCGTTATCACTATTATCCTTGTCATCGTAATTATCGTAACTATTATTACTATTATCTTTATAGTTGTTATTATCATTAGTATTTTATCTTTATCATCATCGCCACATCATTAACATTGTTCTTATCATTATTGTCCATTACCATTATTATTATCATCATCATACTGTTATAATCATCACTGATATATATATATATATATATATATATATATATAAATAAATATATATATATATAAATATATATATATATATATATATATATATATACATATATATATTTCCAGAAAATTCAAGAAATGGAGGAAAACCCACCGTAGACACTCCATAAATGCACTCTTGGCATCAACGGGTTAAATAAATCAATAAAGAGGGAGTGTAGGGGGGGGGGGGAGGAGAATGCACTACCGTTCAGTCTACTACTACATTTGATAACAACTACGGATAGAAAAAAAATAAAAATCAAAGTCCCAAAAGACACCATTATGTTTCGGTACTTAAAATAATGAACATCTGATCTGACGCATGCGCTATGGTGCCACTATACCATTATGATTTTGCCGCTTGGTTTTACGAGGCTGAAAAACCGTTTTCGGGGGTGGGGGGGGGGGGGGTTCAGGGCAGACAATGGGTTTACTTTTAATGAACGGCGTTTCGAGTAGACTTGGAGGAGTCTTATTTGTATGCAAATTGCAATAATGCGCGACATGGTAGACTTTTCCCTACGAGTTGTGACGTCATTTAGACACAAGATCGCACGTAGGACTTTTTTTGAGAAATAAATCATATATATATATATATATATATATATATATATATATATATATATATATAAAAGGCTCATGCATGTAAATTGGCTAAATCAATGCCATGGGATATCAGTCATGCAAAGGAGATTAGGATAGAGATGACGGAAAGGAGAGCTCAGTTGCAATAAAACAATATCGTTATATGCAAAAGTAGTTGAAGATAATTTCAACCTTATAGATCAAAATTAATCATGTGGCTCTTTTAAACCTCTCTGACTCTCATGTAAACTTTAGTACTTCAATAAAACTAGTTATATCATGGAAGATGGGTCTGTCCCCTACAGCATGACTTACTCGCATTAAAGCGTACGAGCTCACACCAAAAATAAAAGACTGGTACTTTGCCAGAGTGCAGAGTTAATTTCCGGGTTCAACAGATTAAACGCAATGATTTCCTTTGTCACCATATGTACCATTTGTGTAATGTTTATTTCCATTTTGCGATATCATTAAAGCACTTTCACTTAGTATGGTTGCAAGGTTCTATTTTGAGCAAAGTGGGAGGGCGAGCTATCCCCATGACCTCCGAGGGACGGCGCCGCCTGTAGGGAGGTCGAGACATCATCCTATGACCTCCGAGGGGCGGCGCTGTAGAGAGGCTGAGGCACCTATTAATACTATGAGAGGTCGATGCCATAGGAAACCGAGGTCAAGGCATCCCCTGACCTCTGGGGGTGGGGGGGGGCGTAGTGTAACCAAGGTAGACCCTGAGATCTGAGGGGCGGTTCCAGCAAGAGGCCAATACATCCCCTGACCACAAAGGGGCGATGCCATGACGAAATCGAGGTATCCCCTGAGATCCGAGAGGCGGCCCCGCAGAGAGACCAGTCTTTTAGAAGAGAGATGGGAAGTTACTATTACCATCGACAGAGAGAAGGTACAGGAAGAAGCCGGTTGGTAGAATGACAAGCATTATAGATATAGTATTCACCAAACACCCTTTCGAAACATCGCTTTTCAATATTTCTGATTCAGATTCGACTGATCCCCCTTAATGCAACGTCCGAATGCTGGTATCTTACCGTGAAATCATGTTAACAGCGTTTATGTGCGGCGCAAGATGAAGCTTTCTTTTTACGATCCCTACTACCTCCTTTAATGGATATCATTAAGATAATTGTAGCAATGATAGTGTGAGCAGCGACCACTCAGTGTGCCGCTGGTTTCGGGGAACGCTTCCATCCAGCCGGTCTCCACCAGGTTCAGCCTGGATCAGCTCGCTGACTACTCATTCCAGGTTGCTGATCTTGATAGGGCACTGACCCCCCTGATACCCCCAGGCGAGGATTTCTGAGGCTCTTCATATCCGCAATAATAGTTTCTTCATTTAAAGTCAGAAGAAAAAAAATGTTTTATTTACATATCGGCGATGCCATTAGCGTATCTTGCTTTGGTAATCAATGAATATGTTTATTTTCCTCAGAATTGAATCTATCAATCAGGACGCAGCGGCTCCGCAGGGCCATCAGTATGCAGGGAGAGGGAGATGCAGGGCGGAGCTGCCGCCCATCTATTGCCCAAACCTTCCTACTTGCGTTTCAGCGAAGCCTACTCTTGCCTCTTGCCACTTGCCACGCAATCTACCACATCCCAGCGCTACTCCACCTGCCGCTTCCACCACATGCCCAGGAAGGTAGAGCAATTGCGCCTCTTTGCACTAGCAAGAGGCGCAGGATCGGATAGAAGCAGCGTACGCAGGTAATACGCATGCTTCACTGCATCACGCAATCCTTAGTAATATGAGTTACCCCATAATGATATTTCTTCATATCAGCCGCACTTGTGGGATTAAAAATGAATCCGAGATTTACAACCAACTTGATAGGAGGCGCTCTGTGTTTGGACGTCCAGGTATTCCGACGTGCGTGTACACTTTGCTTCCATCTTCACGGACGTTGATAATCATCTAAACAATGACATCTTATTGTCCATTTGGAGAGAGAGAGCGGAGTAAGGACGCTTGTTTACATGATCGATGTCACCAAAGGTTGTAGTTGCACAGGTAAGCCATTTGGGTTTGCTAGTCTAAGACTCAAGAATATTGCGTTACCGTCCGCACAGTAAGAATTTATGCTTGTTATATGATTAGGGATAGAGTATCTTGCTATTAATGATATTGATATATAGTAAAGTTCTTTGGGCATTGGCAGAAGCCTACACACAGTGGTATAGAAGCATGGTAATTTCCTTACCCTTAATCATGAATAAACCTATGAAATTATTGATTCTTCCTGCCTTGCATAACTTACGTTTCATTATGACATGAACAAAGAAAGCTAAACTAAATATTACTTTGAATGAAGCGTACATGTCCATATCTCTTAAAGTCTTAAATGTACTCGCCAAGTACAATAAACAAATACAAAATTAATGTATATTTGATCAGACCGGCCAATATTTGATCAACCTGATAGCAAATTCTGCACGTTCATTTGTTATTTTCTTACAGTGCAGTAGGAAGCATAATATTTGCACATTCGATAAGAAGCATTGGGTATAAAACAGTCATGAAAAATCCTAGCATAGTTGCAAGGGGATCTCGGTAGATAAACTCTGTGTAAGAACTTCCCCTCCAGTTTATTGCTATCCTTTGCAAACAATTTGCTTTAGACCATTTAGTTTTTAGATCTCTGTCAGAGAGATGCATCTTCTATACATACGAAGTGGTGCGGATCGGCAGAGGACAGTCAGTCATCTTGCTAGACGCAGCCGTCCTCCACCGAAGTCGAGAGAAACTTCTTCAGGAGCTTTGGGAACCAACGACGAAGGGAAGAGCGGGAAAACACACGCATGCGCCGAAGCTCTTTTCGCTATTTTGTTCCTGTGGAAGCAATATAGCGAAAAGGCCTTCTCTTTTCGCTATTTTGTTCATGTGGAAGCAACATGGCGAAAAGGCCTTCTCTTTTCGCTATTTCGTCCTGTGGAAGCAGTATAGCGAAAAGGTCTTCTCTTTTCGCTATTTCGTCCTGTGGAAGCAGTATAGCGAAAAGGCCTTCTCTTTTCGCTATTTCGTCCTGTGGAAGCAAAATAGCGAAAAGGCCTTCTCTTTTCGCTATTTCGTCCTGTGGAAGCAAAATAGCGAAAAGGTCTTCTCTTTTCGCTATTCCGTCCTGTGGAAGCAACATAGCGAAAAGGCCTTCTCTTTTCGCTATTTCGTCCTGTGGAAGCAACATAGCGAAAAGGCCTTCTCTTTTCGCTATTTCGTCCCGTGGAAACAATATAGCGAAAAGG
>BOPN01000459.1:26169-28669 GCA_017312705.2 Penaeus japonicus
GGAGAGAGAGAGAGAGAGAGAGAGAGAGAGAGAGAGAGAGAGAGAGAGAGAGAGAGAGAGAAAGAAAGAAAAAAGGGAGAGGGAGGATAGAGTGTGTATGTGTATTTGCATGTGCATGTGTCTGTGAAACTGACAGGAATATATTTGGTCGTGTTTCCTTCCCCACCGGAATTCAAGTTCACTGAACAGCATTTCTTCGTCCCCATTAAAAGTCTTGGACTTGTCGTATGATTCCTCTTGGGTTTGCCTCCCGTGTGAGAGATTTGTACTTGTTTCTCTTGTGAAACTTCCATAGAATTTAGATCCATTTTTAGAGCTTCTATGCTAGACCATCAGTATTTTTTCTATCTAATATCTGTAGTTATGTAGGCTTACTGGTACAATTTGTTATGAAAACGTAGTTGTTTCTATCAAATCTGTTTCTTTATGATCATTATTACTTTTACAAAAAATATAAAAATCAAATAGTGTTGTTCTTAGAGACAAAGGACTATTTTGAGACCTCATACATCAGCAAAGGATTTCATTCTGTTTTTAAGTGATATAAACATCATAAGGTTTCGTAGATTTTAGAAAGCAGATTCTCATATGAGTAGTACTTACAGTATGGTAGTATTTATCTGTATTTTGTTAACCTGACGTCGTTTTTAAACATTTTCGTAATTTTTGTTGCATGGCATTTAGTGAGTTTGTTGACGTACTAAGAACAAGTAGATCGGTCGGCTGACTAACCGACAGCGTAGAGGCTAACCGCGGCCGAGCGACCTCCTCTGCCTCCCGAGGGCGGCGGGCGAGCGACCCCGCGAGGCCTGCATGGCTCAGTAGTGTCTTTCGTTTGCAGAAGCATGGTGTGTAGTGGCTGCAGCGAGTGGCCAACTCATGCTCTCTCTCTGGCCAGCTCTTGGTGCCCGGCGCCAGCCCTGGCCACACCAGCCAGCTGGCGGCGGCGTTGGACCTCGGCGGCGCGGCCCCGCTCTTCCGCCCCCCGGAGCCCCCGCCCACGCCCTCGCCCGGCCTCGCCCACCAGTCGTTCCTCTTCCCCTCACCCACCTCCCCCACCAACTCTGCCCCTTCCCTCCTGGGGGCGCTGCAGCTGCCGGTCTTCTCGCAGGACCCCAGCTCGGCCCCCCACTCCCGTGAGCCCTCCCCCCGCGTCCCCCCCCAGGGGCCACTCATCCACCCCCTCCCCGTGTGGGCCAGCGAGGGCGGACGCGGCGGGGAGATAACTCTGGCTGTGCCCCGACAGGACCCCCTCTCCGCCCCCAAGCTGCAGGGCCTGCCCCGCCCCCGCGCCGCGCAGCGCTACGACGAGTGCAGCAGCACGCCCTCGCTCAGCAGCGAGAGCGACCCCAAGCGCGACAGCAGCGGCCAGTCGTCGGGCGAGAGCGTGACGCAGGCCGTGGCGCAGCTGTACGCCCTGGAGCCGCAGCGGCTGGCGCAGGTGCCGGAGGACGCCGTGACCCTCGGCCCGTACGGCCCGACGCCGCTCGGGACGCCGCGCAACCTCAACGGGCCCATCACCCGCACCGCCAGCGAGCGCGTCTCGCGCCAGGAGACCCTCGCGCAGCTGCAGCGCATGGCATGGGCGCGACACACCACCAAGTGAGGCGCCGGAGGCCTCGCTGCCAACCCTCCAAGTGACAGTCTGCTCGGCCCGTTCGAAGAGCAAGCGACTCTTCCGCTGTCTCCATCCGGGAATCAAAACTAAACTAGACAGTGCTGTGAAAGGAAAAAAAATGTATGATACGCAGAATAAGTAAAAACAGCATAAGTGTGCATTCTCAAAACAAAGATGTTTAGTGATGAAACAAGTGCAGGTGTTACTGACTTCCCCCCCCCCCCTCCCCTTCGAGGATGATGTGGTGTTGCGTTCCGTCACTCGAGTCACGAAGGAGGCCCGCGCGTCCCCGCGGCTCTCACTCTTCGTCTCTCGCCCTCCGCCCCAGCCCACACCCTCATATCCTGTGATAGTCGAACGTCCCACCAGTGTTTGTGGCGTACTGCGGAACGCGCGAGGCTGACCAGACTCGGCCGGGGCTCCGTGCGGAACAGTTCAACGACCGGCGGCTTACCTCTCGATCCCTCCTTTTTCCAGTAACAGTTGTAAGAAATGTATCATAAGTGTGTTTGATAACGAAAGGGAGACAGTCACTTCTTATCTATAGCCAGCCACTCATTTAGTCTCATTAAAAGATAAGTATGATTTTAAGGTATTTAATCTAGCTTTAGTGAAGGTGATTGAATCTCCAGTTACTCGAGAGCGAGACTCGCATGTGGACGGAGGGACGCGTGCGGCTCCGACTACAGAATCTCATTGAAGTAGCCATTGTTTGTAGGTGTGGAGTCGTGGTGTCCGAGAGTGGCCTCAGGATTGTTCAGAGTTGATGTCATACTCATGCCATATCATCAGTTTTGCCAGATGGGAAACATGCACAAAGGTCTCACTCTTATTAGTCATGCGTCTGGCAACACTGCATATATCATCAAGAAGAGCCATGCT
>BOPN01000459.1:43669-48669 GCA_017312705.2 Penaeus japonicus
AACTATAATTACAATACCCTTATACAAATTAGATTTATTGATTCATTTACATATAGGTTCACAAGTGTAATAATAATAATAATAATAATAATAATAATAGTAATAATAATAACAATAATAATAATAATAATATTAATAATAATAATAATTATTATTATTATTATTATTATTATTATTATTATTATTATCATCATTATTATCATTATCATCATTAATATTATAATCATTATCATCATCATAATAATAATATTGATAACGATGATAAAAGAAACAAGCAAAAAATTCACAAAAATTCAAGAAATGGGATAAAAAGTCAGGTAGACCTAGTAATTAACTCTTTGATGAACAAGCAAATATAGAGGCATTTATATGTACATATAAACTTAATAACACAAAGCCATCATTGTTTTCAGCATCAATGGGTTCAAATATACATAAATGTTTTAATATTGCTCATATGCATATTGAAACAAATAAACAAGTTCATTATGTCCTAATGCTATAAATAATAATAATAATAATAATGATGATGATGATGATGATGATGATGATGATGATGATGATGATGATGATGATGATGATGATGATGATGATGATGATGATGATAATAATGATAATGATAATGATGGTCATAATGTGATGATGATGATGTGGTAATGAAGACAATGTTATCTAATTAATAAATACTTTAAAAATTTAACTATTCATTACCTTACAAGTTCCATTTGCATCTCATAACAAGCACAGTACCAGGTATAAATCTCTCACATAATCAATTCATATATATTGTGAAACAATTTAACCCTTTCCCGATGGGGCCCACGCTACACGAAAACCCCTATGCCGGGCGATTGCAATATTGCATTGTAATCGTCACGGTGGCATGACGCTCCGGCATCGGGAGTTTGGCTGTATCACACGAGTGTGACGCACGTCATCATAGGGTTAATAAAGCCTCAGTCTTTTTTTAGAGTTGTTGTGGATAGATGTAAAGATACAGGTAACACTAAATCAACTTCAACATGGCCAGAACATATTCTGAATGGATTTGGATTACTTTAATACTAAAATAATATGCTGATATGACCATAACACAGAAGTTCCTATTGTGAATAATCACCTAATGACTACCATAATATTGATTTCAGTAATATCCCTTGTTTCATGCCTTAGATCTTAATGGTTAGCTCCTACCTGAGTGATGCTACATCAAACCATACAATTTCTTATGAAACTTGTATAAATCAAATCTTTCATATTTTTCATTTTCTTCAAGTGTTCATTAACCCACAGAGGACGGGTGGTACAGCATGTGTACCGCGCATTCAAAAGCCCAGTGGCCGGGCGGCACAGTATTGTGCCAGCCATTCAATTGATTTAGGCCTAATAATTTGAACGCCCCGGCATTTGGACATTCAAGGCTAGAATGCCCCCATCGGGAGTGGGTTTACAAGAATCAGGGGACACAAATGCATTTTGGTGGAAACCTCTAGGCTTGCTCTTGGTGCAGGGGAATTCTATTTCCTTTTACAAATTCTTTCCCCTTTATTGGGATACTGGGCTTGCAACACACTCAGAATTCATTATGAACTGTGAGACCCTGTTCTTGAGTAATGGTAGTGAACAGCTAAAAGGACAAATAATAAAAATGTCTGCAGAAAGTGAAGATAAGTCCATAATCACCTATCAGTGATACCCCTGCAGGGTCTCAAACACTCCTTGAGGCTTCCATGACATCTTCCATGCCACTGGTTTGCCATTAAATAAAAGGACAACCTCCACTTGTATATTCTGGCCAAAGTGAGCTTGCAGACTACCCTGGTGATTTCTGTCAAATAAGGAACCTGTCCATGCCTTATCTAGATGGGTAATTAGATGGAGGACTGTTGGCCTTTTCCTGAGCCATAGTGATTACGGGACTTACGGCCGTATTATTGAAAACTTTAAGTGGGCTTCGTTTGGTTATCCCCAGCGAAGAGTGCAGGTTACCCCACATTCAGTGATCATATTATTATGCATCCCAACACACAAGGCTATCGCTGGGGGTAGGTTGGTACACCTGCAACATGGGATTACGTGAGATGCTGTGATTGCTACTACTTTTTGATGTTAAATAGACTTGTTGTTGAAGAATAAACAGCTAAATAAATAAAGATAAATAAAAATAAAAATATCCTTCAAAATCATAATCTATATCAAATAACAAAAATAAGCAAGGATATTCAAAATATATAAACATACTTATATTGAGATATCTCTTGGCAGGAAGCTTTGCACACTTGATATGCTGCCAATAAGAGCAGCATTAGGCAAATATTAGGCCTGTCATGAGAGGGTTAACTGATTGTGGATGGGGTGCCTAACAACTTAACTGGCAGTCAAAACAAGCAGTCGACAATGCTGGCAGCACCGGCTAAAAATTAGAGGAATGCGGAGAATGTTTTCTCTGCCCTCCAGGCAATGCAGACTGGCTTAAAGAATATTTTTCTATAAATCCATCATAAAATGAAGGGTTTTGGCTGACTTTGGAACCCTGCAGCTCTGCAGCTAAGGTGCCGTTACAGCCATAATACTTCATGACTGTGCGTGTGTCCCAACTGCGAGCAGATCCTGATGTCTTTTAGGCCTAATCGGTGCTATCATGTATGTCAAGACACCCATTCACAATGGGTTGATAATAAATGAAGGGGTGGGGATGGCAAACCAGTCCCTGATTTTAGTTTTGGTAATACAAGCATTATTTTTAAGTGGCTGTAGCCCTAGGTTCAAGAATAACCAAAAACATTTTGAAGCATTTATTTGAGTACCCCAATAAACTTGATCTTGCATAAATGCAATACACAATCAATATTAAGCAATGTGTAAGGAGTCTATAATTGGTTATAAACCCTCATAAATCCTTTGAAATTGGTATTAATGGATTCCTTGTGATGTATAGTGTGAACTAAGAGTGGTTTCAGCTAGTGTTAGCTAACATTATCAACAATGCTAGACCCAATGAATAGGGAGGGCATGAAGGATATTTCACAGTAAAACTGGTAAATATTTGGTATGTGCAAGGTTATTTTCTGCATAAATAATAGGGCTGTGCCCCCTACAAACCAACTTAAGAGCAGGGACTGCAGCCCCCAATACCTTACAAATGTATATCATACATCACAAGTAATCCATCGTTACCAATTTTGATGGGATTTCTGACACAGACCTCTTATAGAAAATTACCAGAAATGAAGATAAGATACAACTTTGTTATCACTGAAAAAACATTCCCTGCCTCACACCGTGACAGTCCCCTTGAAATTAATAATGTCTAATTTTGTGAACATTCTTCACCTTCTGTATGATGTTCTGCAATATAATGGAGAACCTACGACTTATAGCTACGAGGAGGTTAAGTTCCTATCTTCATTTCTGCTGCACTAATTTCCGAAATCTAGCTTAAAAATCATTCAAAAACCACATCTTCTTCTTCTTTCTTCTTTTATAGGGTTTAATGAGATCTTACGACCAGTGTGTCCTGAAAACATTCCGCATTGACTTATCTCCTTTCATAATTCCCAATACACAAATGCTTTCGTGTGTTCATCAAAACAATAACATAATCCAGAAGTGGCTATAGAGATTATTCAACGTCAACAAGCCTTAATTCAGACTTACAGCGAAGTTTTGTGCAGGAATCAGCTTGAGTCCGTACAAGCTTCCCACATTTGTTTACAATACGGTGTTCCTCACGTGGATCCTTGGTAGAGTAGGAATAAGCCAAGAATATAATTGTTTCAATAGACTATTAATTACAATTCTATCGATATATAATATTCAATAAATACTTTATTTAAATTATTGGTAATTTTTCTTCTAATCAATAGCTTATAAAAAATACTGATATAAAATAATTTGTTTCTGTATTAACAATTTTTGTTTAAATTTCGTCCGAATCTCTTCTTTCTTTATAAAAGAAAAGCATTTATGTGTTCGATTTATATATGATCTATGGTTTACACACCTTCATAGGTATATCATATACAAAAATGCTTGTTCATAAACCCATGTATTGATATAAACATAATACGACTCGTGAAAATTAAGTTCTTTATACGTTAAGGGGCTCGAACGCACATATCTCGTGTGTGTGTGTGCGTGTGCATGTGCGTGTGCGTGTGCGTGTGCGTGTGCGTGTGCGAGTGCTTGTGCGTGTGCGTGTGCGTGTGAGTGTGCGTGTGAGTGTGTGTGTGTGTCTGTTTGTGTGTGTAGTGACCGGGATGTTATGGAGATGATTAATGACTTAAATCCGTCAAAAAATAATGGAATTTGTGTGTTTTCCACTATGTGACCGAGGATGTTGTCGATATATGCAAGTAACACTATGTCAGGGAAGTAAAAAAATTATTTCTATGTATCATTTACTTCATATAATTATTAGTAAGATTCTCCTGCTTTTCGGTGTAACAGAAAACGTGTTGTCACAGTAATTAAAACTGCAGGTATAAACGGATAACTTTAACACTTCACGTTATCAATTTATTTTTTATGTTAAAGGAAATTATCCTGATCTAAATTACTCAACAAATTAACGGCCATACCTTGGTTGTGTTTTTTTCTCTTTTCTTAATATCCCCTTTTGGTTAAGTTGAATGAGAAGGATATTAGATAACCCTGGATTTGGGATATAAAAGAGAAATACCAAGGTAAAGGGGCGCTACACACACACACACACACACACACACACACACACACACACACACACATATATATGTATATATATATATATATATATATATATATATACATATATATATACATATTTATACAAACATATATGCATATATGTTTTTATACACACAAACACACACACACACACACACATATATATAAATATATATATATATATATATATACATATATATATATATATATACATATATATATATATATATATATATATATATATATATATATATATGTGTGTGTGTGTGTGTGTGTGTGTGTGTGTGTGTGTGTGT
>BOPN01000459.1:56169-58669 GCA_017312705.2 Penaeus japonicus
GTTCGGATAGACTTGAGTGTTCAAATATCAGACATTAAGAAGAGCATGCTTAGGTTGGAGAAAGTGCCTATTAAACAGATAGACATTGACAAGTATCGAGAGGAGGTCAGAAAGCTCCGGGAGCAACTGTGCTACAACCTCGTACATGAATGTCGCAAAGAACTCTCTGAAAAGTACAACCAAGCCGCAGCTAAACTTGCTTCGCCTGTCACCTGGAGTTTGCACCCCACGCACAAGAGACTGACAATTGAAAAGGTTTTTACTGAACCTGAAATAGATTACTCTCAGAGTAACTTAAGAGAAAAATCTGTTCTGTCATTACTAGATGGCGATCTGAAGAGTCCTAACAAAGTGATCGTGCATGGAGTAGCTGGCACAGGGAAAACGTCAATCTGTCAATTTTTGACGTATACCTGGGCCAACAGAGATGACTACAACACTATTTGTGATATTCTGATTCTAATCAAATGCAAAACCACAAGGCAAGATAACCTTCTGGATTTCCTGTTGTCGTTCCTCCCCGAAAGCATGAAGGGCATTGACAAGAATGACATCATATTACTAATGC
This sequence comes from Penaeus japonicus, assembly GCA_017312705.2. Lineage (NCBI taxonomy): Eukaryota > Metazoa > Arthropoda > Malacostraca > Decapoda > Penaeidae > Penaeus > Penaeus japonicus. Next base: position 56,738 of record BOPN01000459.1, read on the forward strand.
AGAATTTGAAATCTATGTTTATTGTAGATGCATATGATGAGGCCACTAATCAGGCCAAGGAGCTCATCAGTGACATCCTTCATACTTTACCAAGGAGCACCATCATAATAACCACCAAACAACACCTGGTGTCATATATCGAGATGAAGGTCTTTGAAGCCACAGGATCAGACTGTATGCTCCTGAAAGTCCTAGGATTTGAAGAGGATAGACAGAAGGAGTATGTGCGAAAGTTCTTCCAGCTGGCAATGACGCCAGATACAAGTGCCAGTGAAAAAGCAGAAGTAGAGAGAATGTGTACTGAAATGCAGGCCTACCTAGACACACTTGACAAACGCCATCGTGAGTTCGTATCTTTGCCTTTAAATTTGTCACTCTTGGTCATTTTGTGGCAAGATAACTCCAAGAGTGCCAAGGAAGCTACAACACTAACCAGACTGTATCAGAAGATCATCAGATTCACCCTAAAGAGATTTAATCCCGAAGATTCTGATGTGCGTCAATGGATTCTAGCACTTGGCAAAGTAGCATGGCAGAACCTGAACCAGAACAGCCTATGCCTCAGTAACAAAGATGTGGAGAAACTTCTGGACGTTGGTGAAAACCTCGGACTCCGGAAGAAACAGGTGTTGACAGCCATCTTGCAGAGCACAAGCGAAGGTTCTATGTTAGATCCCAAAAACCTGTGGACATTCTCTCACAATTCCCAGCAGGAGTTTCTTACAGCAGAGTACCTTGTGAAGCAAATTGTGTCCCAAGAAAAACTGCTGTCCGAAATTTTAAAGAGCTACATGACAAAGGAATTACATCGATACTTACAAGTGATTGAGTTTGTTGCAGGATTGTTGGCTTTGGCAGATGAACTGTCATTGGAAAGAGCTGATGACATTATCAGTCTTATTTCTGATCAGACTCGATGTGCCTTTGAAGTGATCAAGAGATTGGCTCATGATATCAGTTCAGAGAATGAACATTTCCATGGCAGATTACAGAGTCTTTTCCGGGGCGAAGAACTTCGACATACTCTCGATAATTTCGATCCGGACTGCGTCCAGTGGATCATGGAGAATACCGCCATCAGTGTTCCTACTAAGGTAACACTGATTAATTCTGCAAGCTCTGTCATCAAAATGAAGACATTGTTGCACATACTCACCCAAAAGTCTTGCAAACCTCACATCATTGCAACCATTGACAACACGAAGGACATTCAAGACATATCAGATTTCATCAACGACCACCATGAACTCAATGTGGACTTTACGCTCCATATCCAGAATTCCATTGACATCCCCAAGTTGATCGAGTCCTGGAATTGGCACCGGCCCCTGTACCTGCGCTTCCCCCAAATACTCTTTCCTCTCCTTTGGTGGGAACTGAAGGTATCCCTCGTGGCGGCAGACATCAGGCTTTCGAGTATCAGGTTCAGTGAAAATGTGAATCATGCTGTAGACTTCAGGAAGGGGGTGGAGCAGCTGGGCCTCAAGTGGGCCGCCGATTCACACCTGGACGCCAGTGAGGTTGTGGTAACCGGTAACTTGGATATCTCGTAGGGCAGTAACCATTACGAATTATTGAAGTATCACCTATTATATGTATATGGAATTATAAAGCTCCACTAGTGTGCAATTGTATATTATTTTTAGCTCTATAACTGATGCAACTGTTTTTGCAATGCTGGCTTCTCCAGCCAAATGCCGAGAACAAGGAGGCAAGCTCAACTATAATGGATCTGTGATTGTAGCATTATTTTTTTGTATAATATTAGAGTGATTCCAAAACAATACAAGTCAATTAACATTCTACATGAAAATGTAACTGTTATTATGGCTAGCTATCTGTATATTTTTTCATCTTGCATTTGTTAATATATTTTTTAACTGTTATAAAAACATATCTGTTGATTCAGTGCAGGATTTTTTTTATCCTTCA
>BOPN01000459.1:73669-81169 GCA_017312705.2 Penaeus japonicus
AATCTCCTGTCCCCATTGACATGTCATTTATTATCCACATAACAGACATCCGCACAACCTTGGTCTTTAACCTAGACTTCAATTTTTAACTTATCTTCTACATTCTAATAAGTGATTTTCAAACTAAACACCTAAACAGAGAAAAAATAAAGCATCAAATTGGGAAATCAACTATATTAAAATCCCACAACCACATGGAGCTTCATTTGAGCCAAGTAGACTATTTTAATAGGGGTTAATATGCATTTAATATCATATCTTAAATAATCTTCTGGGTTTATCAGATGATAAATTGCCCAATACAGATTAAATAACTAAGCACAATAGAAAAGAAGCAAGTAACCCTTTGTTATCTATTCATCTTTGCTCTATTTTAAAAAGAGAGACTTCACATATCTATTCCACCACTTCCAGCAAAATAAAATTCTTTCATTCTTAAAACTTTAAATTTATTGTTGGAAAAAAAAAAAACATTGAAAAAAGACATCCATATTCTAGAACTTTATAAAGATATTAGTTCATTTATATATAATTTCATAAAAAAACAATCAAAACATTTATAGAAAAGACTGCTTGAATAATACAAACACATAAATGTAATTTTGAAAAAGTGTTCTTATATCATCGTTTTTATTTAATCCACATATTTCAGAAGGAAGTGCAACTTGATCTAATATATTCACAATTCAAAAATTTATATACTTAGTATTGTCTTGATTTGTAAAACATTTATAAAACAAAATCTATTATGTCCATTTTCCCAATCAATGAAAAAAAAAAAAAAAAAAAAAAAAAAAAAAAAAAAAAAAAAAAAAAAAAATCTGGTATTCATCTAAACCACATAAATTGATATAGCAATGATCATGAATAGCAGCGTACTGAGATTTGTCTCTTTTCTTTTGATATCACTCACAGTCATCTTAATTCACCATTTTTTCTACTACTTTATATAACAAAGTAGTGTGGAGACAGCTCAAAATTTATAATATTTATTATAAGTAATTTAATATGAATATCCTGAAAAAGCACATGTTCCATTAAATGCCATAAACATGCCAATTATCAACCGCACTAAACTAACCACAAGCAATAAATCCCAATTAATAATAAAGGTTAGAAACAGTTCAGAAACACAAAAAGTAGAAAGTCATGCTAGCGTTGTCTGCCTGTGACAATGGTAAGTAAAATATACCAATATCTAAGTACGACAGTATTGCTCGTCGTATCCCACGTGACCCAAACTCTAAGTGTTATATTTGCAAGTAGAGTTATTCGTATTAGTGTTGTTGCTATCTGGTTAGTGTCAGAGGTTCACCAAGCAGATGCACTAATCTTTATAAGTTAGATAAAGCTGTTTGTGGAGGCTTAACAACTAAGGGAAATTCCAGGGTAAAACATTAGGTAAAATACAGATGCAATGCTCGGACTTGTTAGTAATGGATCTTTTATTAGGTATGATTACATCATAATTAAACATATAAATAAAAAGTGTAATACTAATAATTATAGTAGTCATATTAAGTCATAATAATAATAATGATAATAATAAAGATGATAATCTGGTTAACTGTACTTTAAATGTGGACAAGAAATCTAAACAAATCAATGTCAGGAATCAATTTTAAAATGCTATTAATTTCATTATAAAACCACACACAGATCCAGAAAACCATTAAACTAATCGATTGGTTGTCAGGCCATAGCCAGCTCATGAATAAATTTACATCACAAGCTTTGTGCATGATAATCTTAGCTATTCCTAGAGCGTGACCTCGACTTTTGTGTTTTTTATGTAATCTTAAGCATTATTAGCATTATATTCTTTTCCTGTCTTTGAATCTTAACTCAATCATTCTCATTCATAGCCTCAATACTAGATTCCGACCACATAATGTGCCAGAATATGTACACTTCTTTCTATTATAATTTATAAAAAGCACAGAAATAATGTTGAGTATAAATTTTGGAAAAATGGAAAATTACTGGAGTATTTTTCACGGACAAAATATCATGATAATTATTAATAAGTGGGCCACATTATAAACAGCAAAGCCTTCATACTAAAGGATAACAAACTTCCAAGTATATTCTGGTGAAAGATAGCTTAGACTTCTTTATATTTTGCTATAATACAGAAAGTAGAAATTCACCATTGATAAATTCAAATTATAAGATATAGTCCAACTGGAAATCCAAAACCATATACTGCTCAGAGAGTAAAGGTCAAAGAGAAAATAATCACAAAAATCTAGGTTTTCATGAGTGATGCTTCTTATGCATAATTCATTGGGTCTTGGTGATAGAATATGCTTATGGTTGGCAAAGCATGAAACTGTAAATCATTATCTCTATCTCCAAAGGTCAAATCAAGCCATTGCAGATGGGTGGCAACACCTTGATCCCATTAGGTTTTTTGGGCCATGTGTGAGGGATGGCATGTAAGGGGCAACTGCCACTTTGGCTATTTTGCCGAGAATTTCTTCTTTAATAAATTTGTATAGTAATGTTATACTAAATGTACAGCATATATATGGAGACTAAGGTACAGGAAAGACGGACTGTGGCGTGAAGCATGATTCTCCTGCATTCCACCAAACCTCACATCTGGCAGGCCTATGCCAATTACACAGGCCTAAACTGCAACAGCTTATGGAAAAAAAAAAATCCAACAAATCCCAACCCCACTCTCATTCTCTTTTTCTTAAAAATACTTTTTACTAAAATAACTGTCACAATGGAAATCAAAGTAAAAATTTACCATATCCTAAGTACCATGAAATAATCTGATTATCAATAACCTAAGCATCATTAAAAAATAAATAAATAAATAAATAAATAAATAAATAAATATGCACTTTAAGGACAGTAACCACCTTTTACTCTAGAAGTCAGATAAAGTCACAGAAATTATGTATTTGATATTTCATATCAAAACTCAAAAGTAGAAGAAATTTAAAAAGGGGGAAAAAATCCATAAATAAAAATTAAAATAGGCTTTGCTACATGAGAATTATTAAAGAAATTATGAAATAATCTTGTTTCTCCCCTCTGAGAGAGGGTGCCTGAGTGAGGGGTAGGACTTTTTGTTTGTGTGTGTTTGTGTGTCTGTTCGTGTGTGTGCGTTTTTCTTCGCCTAATGGATAGATTATAAAGTCTGTAACTACAATCTAAAAGTGAAATTGCTGTTAAATTCTGATTAAAAAATCTAGCATATGTATATGTGGCAACACCCTCCTCATGCCATTAATTTATGGACACTAATTTATCTTTTAAAATCATGTTTTTCATTCAATAATTTAAGCCGATATATGTGGTCATTGTCCATAAATACTTTCACTGGCTATGCATCGTACACTACACTTCAACTTCCCTCTCTGAAACTCTCTCTTGGGTATGTGCAGATCAAAATTAGCTGCAGCAAACAACTGGAGCTGGAGCACATGTAAAGGTTTACAGTATCTTAGCCAGTGAATCTGATGATAAAGTTATATTAGACTGTAATGATCTTAGTATCAGTATTTGACCACAAGTAGAAATGTTAATAGCCTTTTTCTACCCCAGAAAGCCTCCATTGCACATATTCTGGCAAGATAGAGCTTGGATTCGCACCTCAGTAAGCAAGAAATTAACAGGGAGGTCTGCAAGCTCTATTTTTCCAATGTAGACATGGTGGAGCTCTCTGACTGATTTGTCTTGCATGTACCCCTTTTAATATATGTGTGCCATTTTTCTTTGCTTAACCCTCTCTGGACGGGTTGTACACTACGGTACCGCGCATTCAAGGCCCGTTCGCTGGGGGACGCCATACGGCGTCATTTATTTAACTGATTTAGGCCTATGCGTTCGAGAGCCCCGGCATTGTAACATGCAAGGCTGGAATGCCCCCGTCGTGACTGGGTTAATCCTTTTTATCTATATATCAGGAAATGTCATTTTGGTTCCTTCACATAAGCAATATTGCTTAGTTTTCTATATTTTCCAGCATTTTTTTATAATGTGTGAGAAATACTGATTGAGAATTGTCAAGAATATTTATCCTAATTGTAGTAATTCAATACAAAAATTGAATGCTACCCGCTCCCAATATCATCAAAACTTTGCATCAATGGATGGTTTATATCCTATTTAAATGTAGCAGTTTAAGTCTGTTGAAACCAACTATAGTAATAAGAGCAGGGGAGGGCACAAAATTTGCCAGTTAAATTATAGGGTACACAGAAAATATAGTAATAACATTAACAAATTACACTATTAACAGATAAATGGAGACTTTTATGCAATTTCTATGGAGGTTCCACCCTCAATAACCCTTCTTAACCCCTTCACTATGTTTTGCACTGTTGTCCTGCACTGGATAATATCAAAGCTTTATGTAAGAACCACCTAATGGCCACTTATACTGACCTCCCAATATAGAATTTGGACTGGTTCCTTATTTGATAATAAGTTGCCAGGGTGGTCAACAAGCTTTATTATGCCAAAATATATATGGTAGAAGTTAGTTAGCCCTTCACCAGAGCAACAATAGGCATGGAGGCCATAAGACTGACTGATACCATACCGATCTAATAACCAGCAATATTATTGCCATAGATGGTTTCCACTGACTAAAACTGCTATATCTCAATAGTAAATGTATTCTATTAATACCATATTTATTAGTATCAGTAATGCACAGACTTTGTATAGAATTACATAAGAGGGTTTTGTTTTTGAAGTAAGAAATACCTATACATATTGCTTATAATATGTCTATAGAAAATGCATTTCCCACGCAGACCAAACTTTAGTCTAGGGAATGTGCAAATTTATAATGTCATAGCCGGTTATACTGCCAAAATAAATAACATCATTATGTTGAAATAATTTCTATCCATTGTCTAGACTTACTCTTACTGCATGTGCTATCAAGACCTTCTATACTACCAGCTAGCACCTTATAACCCCTTAAACACCAAATGCTGGTAGAAATATTGCAAACCTTTAAATAACTACTCAAAGGCCTCAAAGGAACGCTCTACATTCAAGAGCTAGAAAGTGAAAGGTTTAGGCAACAAATATATATATTATTTAATATACTAAAGATAGGATAGGGTATTGGGTAAATGGTTACAAGACACCAACACCTCTACTAGCTTCTGCATCATCTACACTTCGGCAAAGATCAACAAACCTCCATCAAAAGAGTTTATATAGACTGTCTAGTGATCTAACATTAAATAACAAAATATCAAAATAACATCAAATTCATGGTAGGGTTTCTGGTCTTTGCTGGAGTGTGGTAGGCTAGGAGGTGCTCAGGTTGCTGGCCATCCATCACAAATCAAAGCAAATTTCACTTCAAATTGGATAGACCACAGCCAATATCATTATGAAAAAAAGGCCTGTTTTCAAGGCTACTGCTAATGTCTTGTAAACATTTACCAGACTTTAAAGCTGTTAAAAACCATTTGGACATTTTTGGACTCAGTCTCTCAGTCATTTTCTTTAATCCCATTAGTATATAGAGATTCATATATGATTAATATGGAATTATTCCCTCTCCAAATAAGAAAAAAAATATTTTAAAAAGTATCCACCAGATGGGCTCCAAATACAACCCCAAAATAACATCATATATATATTTCTTCCCCCTCAATTCCAAAAACATCAGTGCAGAGGGAAACCTACTCCATTAACAGTGAATTTCATAATCACTGTAATGATGAAAAGGGTTCATGCTCAGTCTCAGCCTCCACCATCACTCATTTACAAATATATATACTTACTTCTGCTCGTCTTACCACTGCTAACCACACCCCTGAAGGAAAGAGATAACAATTATAGCAAAAGAGCACTCTCAAATTACCTAGAAATGAGCACGTATTCTCTCTCTCTCCCTCCCGTGAATGCTTTATGAAAATTTTGTGATAATCGGTTAACTGTATTTTCCTTTATGTCCCCTTCTAGGTGTGTGTGTGCAGTGTTTCTCTCTCTGGTCTCTCTCAACTTCACCTTTCCCTCGTGTCTCTTTCTCCTACCGGCACGTGGGAAGAGCCAAAAAAAGACTAGATCCGTGAGAGAGAGAGAAGGCACTGGCACACTCGTCAGCCGCCACAACTCGACTAAAAGACTAAAATTAGTCTGAAATCGCCTTCGCTTTTGCCTCCTTCCTTCTTCGTCTGAGCGTGAATTCCTCGGGACTTTCATCGTTATTACTCACTTATCGACGACTTTCTTGCCCTTAATTATCAGGTCGACGCGTCTGGGATTTTTAAAAATTTAAGACAGAATTTTTAATAAATGTGTCTTGGTTCTTTGAGGCTGATTCAACTATATGTCTCTTGTGTTTACCTTTTCCTTGGGTCTTCGAAGTCTGGGAAACGAAAACCGAAAATAAACGATGGTAAATAAGCATGGCAAAAACGGGAGCTGGTGAATGGCCAATGAGAAGGGGCTAAATTTTGAAGCTAACTTCTGATTGGCTGATCGTGGGACGCGGTTCAAGTTACAAAAGAGACCTTTTCGTTCTCGACTCCTGGTGTCAAAGGTAGATATAACCGGTGAAAATTTAACAGCTTTGCAAAACAACTTGCAGTTTTTGCCTTAAAAGAGTAATTGTAATTATTTGGCTTAACTATAATCTATGATGAGTAGGAGTATTCCCTAAAATGAGAAATCAATAACTTTTATTGACACTAGCTGGGGATGAGAAAAAGGAAAAATCCGAAATCTTCACTCCTTTTCCCGCTTTCATTCAAAGTTATGTTAAACTACTACATTTAAACGTCTCTGGGAACTCAGTTTAAAGCCACATTCTTTAATATGATTACCATACAGATGCTGTTAGAAAAAAGAGGCGCCTATGCATTATACCTGTAACCGACATCGCATATGTAAATAGCTAATTTTTTTTTGCTACCGGTCGCAGTATCCAGCCATACCTTTTTTATGCTACGCTAATTCAGAGAAGGAAGGAAGGAAGGAGGGAGGGGAAAGGTTGTCTGCATACGTAATAGACATTTAAATTAACCGCTTCCAGTATGACCGAGCATATACGCACGTTCCTAAAGCCTTTTTATTCGTTGAAGGGGTAACGGTTTCACCCCTTGCTCTTGAGAAAACATGGAAGGGAATCTGGTTAATACTTTTTGGCTAAATCCTCGCCAAATGTGATTAGTTACGTTGATGTCATGGGTTATCTAGTATCATTAACTTTAAGCAGGAATGATGTAGGATTTTATGATGAGTAATGGAAGGTGGGCTGAGCCAAAGTTTTCTTTTGGTTTAGTAAGACTTTCTGTCACCACAGAGCGGTTATCTGTCGCTCGATTTTTCACGCACTTCGTCCTGTCAGTCATGTCTTTCGACAAAGATTTGACCATTTGCCATAATGTTGGAGTAGGAATAGGAATGAAGTTTTTTAGAATATCACCTGATAAATTTACACACGAATATGAAACGGCCTTAAGTGAAATTCAAACTTGGATTCAGGAATCGCTTTAATTGATATGCTCTCTC
>BOPN01000459.1:91169-101169 GCA_017312705.2 Penaeus japonicus
AGTAGTGATAAGGATATGCAGTATATGAGAGAAAGTGATGCATTATATGCCATATTATAGTTGGCATTTGAACAATTATCAGCAGAACCCTTGTACATAAGTTGTCTGTATTGATCCAAAGGCTTAGAAGGCTTTGTCGGCATTGTATTGTTAGTATCATTTGCAAAATTTAAGGATATTTATATAAGCAGAAAAATACACTTAGATCAATTATTAACCTGATAACTCGGATGGCAATAGGAACATGCCTTGGTGTCAGGGGTCACTCCTCCAAGTGGCACGTCTGTCATGTTATGACTTAAATGGCCTTGGCAACAGATGGCATATCACGTGAGGAGCAGTGAGCAGACTGTACCTTCTTTGCTTGAAGTGTATTTATATCATTAGTAGTTACTAATAATGATAATAATGATTACAAAGATGCCAAGACACTTTGGGTTTTCCATCTATATGACAGTGAGTCTGTTCCAGGGACTTGTCCATTCCCCAGAATGCCAAGAGAGTACCGTCTTCAGAGTACCTTAACATTTATAATACTAGTACAGTGCCCGACTCATCACACTGCACAATCCGAAGTGGAAAACACAACCCGAGAAATGACCATGCACTCAGCACAAACACCCTAAGTCAATGGCTTAATCTGCTTAACCCTTTCCCGACGGGTGCACTTTCTACGCGAAGTCCCATATGCCGGGCGATTGCAATATTGCAATGAAATCGTCACAATAGGATGACGCCCCGGAACGGGAGTTTTTGGCTGTGTCACACGGGTGTGACGCACCGTCGTCATTGGGTTAATGTAATAAAATGAGTATAGACTGCTTCAAGTTACTTTACTCCCTTCTACAATGTGTATTCGCATAAAGATCGTCATACGTTGATATTAGCCATTTGAATTGCAGTCATGCCAAGTTTCTAGTTATCCTCGTACACTTCTTGCTGTTCACTATTACCTTATTATCATAGAAAGTAGGTAATTCTTATTTCCTTTTTTAATACAAAGTGTGGAGAACTATTTATATTTACCCTCTCATTGTTTCATTAATATTTCTTTAAATCATTTCATGTTTTTTGTATTTGTAAATTATTTTGGTAAATGTTACTAACTGCAGTAGCTTTCAGAATGTGATTTATTGCTCCTAAATATATGGTCTGTGTTCTTTCAAAGTCTGCTTGAAACATGCTGTAATCTATAGTGGTAGGTTTAGGAAGTGATAGCTGGTCTCTGTGTCTTTGGTGCACTGGTGAAGGCCAACAAACCTCTACCATTTATAAACAAAATTTGAGATAAAACTTGGTCTGGTTTCTTATTTGAGGTTTACAGGGAAATCTAGTAACATTTTCTTTTTTCTTTTTTTTTCTTTTCTTTTTTTACCTCGGATGCCTTGATTGAAGAACTGATGCAAGGTTTAAAGTAGGGAGAGGCATGTAAGTTGCATAAATTTGTAAGCACGGTAAATAGTGGCTTCAAACTTAGTTCTAAATTGATAGGAAATTTACTTAAGAGAAAACAAGAAACTGGTAGCTCATCTTCTATTTTTTGGGGTTATGAAAGAAAATGGAGGCTTGTGAAGGAAGACATTGACCTGAACCAAATATCAAAATGTAGCATTTGTGTGAGAGATTCCATTATTGACAAACACTGTACCATTTATCACATTTCAACATTTACAGTGTGATAGGTTAAACTTAACAACCGAAATTCTTTGAAAGTGCAAAGATGTAACCAAATCATATAAATTATTGGGGTCGTAGTTGAAGAATGTACTGATAACTACTAATTGCAATATGTCATTTGTGTGTTCTTTTTGGACAATGCAGACAAGAAGTGACAAGAGAAATTGTAATTGTTAATAAGTAGTGTCAGAGGTAATCAATTGTTGCCTTGTTATGACAAGTCATGATAAGATGTGAAGATAAACAGCAAATAAGGCAATGTTATGTGTGTGTGTACAATAAAGTGCATTTTTCTAGGGAGGAGATCCATAACTAAGACCAGATTCTCAAAGGGGTCTGTGAGAAAACTCTGTAACTGACCCTGTGATTGACTTCTGGTAAACCATCTTCAGAAGTGGAGAATTCACTCTTACTACCCATTGTAAGCTTCTTTCTTTTACCTTAGCCTTCTCTAAGAAAATATAGTTAACCTGGTAATGATGGGTGATAGATTTGCTTACCCAGGCTCCAGGATGGGTTTTATTTCAGAGTGAGGTAGCTTCATGCAACATACACTGACTTTTCCCACTCTCTTTCATTCACTCATTTAGAGCTAGAGCCATTTTTTTGTTTTATTTTTTGTGTGTTTTACTGTATTTAGAGACTTATATTTATTATATTACAGGCTCTATCAATTGTGCAGTTTAGCATCTATATCTGCTCATTTTTTTCTGTATACTCAGTGTAATAGAAATATTGCTGTTGTAGGGAAGGACTTTATTTTTTCATATTTGTGTGCTGTCATGAAAAAATATGAAACACATAACAATCCGCAATGAATCCGCCTGAAAAGGTAGGGAAGAGGAAGAAAACTTGTGCTTATGACTGTGGATGGCATAGTTAAAGGCATTCCTACTGACACAGGAGCACATTGTAGATATTGGGCATGGTTTGAGTCACCTTCCTCCTCTCATTCTGCCTGAACATCCTTCATCTGCAGTACTTTTAGAGCAAGAGGTCAGAAATTTGCCATTGCTCTATAAAGTGCTTGCTAGAGGCCATAGATGGGTGCCCTTCAAGGCTCTCTCTCCTGTTGGTGCTAAATGAAAGTGGTGCCATCTAGGTTTTGGATTGTTAGGTGAAACCCATTTTGCTTAACCCAATACCGATGGGCCCGGCAAGAACCGGTAACCCCCCTATGCCGTGCCAAAGTAATATCGCCTTGGGGACGTCACACTGGTATGTCGCCCCATCATCAGGCACTTTTTGTCGTTTCACACGGATGTGACACCCCATTGTCATTGGGTTAATATTATGGCAGTGATAATGATTATGACTGCAATTGTCATCATCATTTACTCATTACTCATAGCACAATAAAATAACAAAATCCCTAAATGTCATGATGCCAGTCATCAGGCAAGACCTCCTGTCATGTATGACGAAAAAACATGTGACCCGTCTTTAACGGGTTAAGGACCTAAAATGCACATAAAGGTTACTTTGATAGGGAAAACATACTGACCAACAGCTAATTTGATCTAAATGTTCATGCAAAAACTAGTTGCCAGCAAGAACACAGAGTTGGGGCAAGTATATGCATAACCTCAAAATAATCAAGATGATGCCATATTCTAGACAGACAGACCCATCACCAGAGACATCTAGTAGAGCCTGAATACATTAGTAATGAGAATAGGGTGCCACATGACTTGTAAGAAGTTTGGTAAGGTTTGGATCAGAACAGATATGCTGAGGCTGCATACAAGTAAATGCAGACAGAAGGTGGGCCAGACATGTAGAATAAAGAAATGAAACCTGTCGAGAGCTATTCCGCACTGGCCTAAATATCATTAGTCTGAATACTTTGTTTTTATCAGTATCATCATCTGTGACATGATTATATAATTAACATGTTTTAGAATGATATGATAATTATGTCTATTATGACAGGGGGAGGGGGAGAGATTGTTAGGGAGTAGAAAGCAAAAAGAAAAGTTTTTTTTTGTTTGTTTGTTTTTGTTCCTTTCTGGTCATAGTTATTTACTTGATTTTATTGCTGGTATTTCAAATTATTTTTAATATTATTATTTTGTTTTTTCTTACTTAATCCACCATCATACTGAATGATATTTTCAGCTCAAGAAGAAGTGTAAAAGCAGATATATATTTAGTAGTGAAAATGGCCTTTTTAGTTCATTATTATGTATATATTGTTTTATACATATTTCCTTCTTTCTTTTCTTCAGATTATGACATGATAAGGTGAAAAGATGTCTCCCCTGATAGACGTTACAAACACTGCTCTGGGCCTGCAGGTGGAGTCAAGTAATACGAGAAGTGTAAAACCACAGAGGGCTTGTGTAAGGGGGCCAGATGTCAACCAGCAAAGCAAGGCCAGCAAGAGAGGATTGCCAGAGAGAGTCAGGGCAAAGAATGAAGCTGTGGCAATAAGAATGTGCAATACTTGGGTGAGTGGCCCGGCTGGTGACCCAGCTGGTGATTCGGTCAAGAGTGGAGCAGACTGCCCTGTGTCTTTGTCACCTGCCACCCAGTGTCCAACTGATGAAGCTCTACCACGTGTCCCTCCACTCCCTCAATCAGCTGATGCATTGTTGTCACAGGCAGTGCAAGCACTCAGTCTGTCACCACCTAGCAGCAAGACGAGAACCCGTGCACGCAGAAGACTCAGCAGACACAGGACTACCAGCCAGCAGGAACATGACAAACAAGCTTCAGATACTGTAGTGTTGAGTTGTAGTAGTAGCGGTCTTCCAGAGAATTCACAAGAGAGTGTTGGCTTAAGTACCCCTAAGCAGTGCGGAGCGTGCGGACTCGAGTTCACTTCCACGCCTGTCCTGACACAACATTTGGTCCGGCATGTGTATGATGGGCTGTATGCGGCTCAGTGGCTAACTCAGGCAATGGGCCTTGTGTCCAATAACAGGCAGTCCGGGGAAGGGCCTAGCCAGTCCGTTTTTACCGAGGACACCGGGGAGAGCAATGCAAGTCAGGTCCCGCAACAGCACAGCCAAACACCTGCCACAGGGCATTGAAGTGCGAGAGTCTTCTCTTGAAGTAATGGCCGTGGTCTGTGGGTGTGTTTGGTCAATTTAAATCAGGGTTTTCTTTATTCTCTCCTTTTTTTAATGATAATAAACAATTTTACTTGTTCAAATGTGGAAGTGAGATGTGTAACATTTTCATAGAAGTTACAACTTTTTTTTTTTCTTTATTTCTTTTTTTCCTGATTAAGAATTGCTACTTTCTATAGTGGTTTGTCTAAATACATTCTGTTATCTTCATTCCAAGTAAAGGCCAGATACTTGCATTTCTATGTTTTAATGCTAGATGTTACAATTAAGTGCAATACATGAGCTACGTAATGTGTTTGTTAAAAGTTACCGAGATGTGTGACACAATAAATACCTTTAGTTTTTATCGCTTAACATCGTGTTTATTATCGGTAGTAATGTTGTTTAATTTTTCATTTGTAACAATAAGACCCTATCTGTATCCTAGTCTTGATTCAGCTATTTATACTTGTTACTTTTAAAATTGTTAGTAGTTCCTTATCTAATATTTATGTTTTTTGGTGTAAGATATTTTTAACCTCCAGCCGCATTTCACTACCTTAGTGTACATGTGCTGATAGAGAAAAAATTCCCAAAGTATGATTTTGCATTAAACTGTTCAACATCAGGTTCATTCTTTATACGCACTGTACAATTGTGAAGTGCGGCTTCAGTTTTAAAGCCTATTCCTCTGTGTTGCATCGTCAACCCCTTTTTCAGTAAACATCTGCAGATGTTGAAAAACCTTGAACGATGAAATGGTAATTTTATTTTCGTGCCAGTCTTACTTTTAGCTGTGGTTTATTTCCTTTTTAATTCACTGCGAGTGAGCCTATACCTTGCATTAGTTGTAAGAGGAGTGGTACCCGGGCACATAACCCATTCATGGGGAGTGCTGCCACTTTGTGTCTTTTATTTATTTTTTTAACAGAAATTTTCAAACGATAATGTGACTGTAATTTTTTTTATTTGATAGGAAAGGGGCAATATGAGGTGTAGCCAGCACCTACTGACAAATATTTTTCAGCAATTTATCATTCCAAGATGTACAATCTCATCTATTGGGATTCAGTTGTGTAATCTTATTAACAGGACATAGATGTGTTGCAATGTTATACGTTTTACACCCGTGACTTGTCTTAACAGGGCTTGCAATGAGCCTATTGATTGAAACCAAGCCTTAAATGTTAGCAACATTGCTCAAATGTGAAAGGTTTGTTAGTAAATAATCAATTGGAAGTACTAACTACTACTAGTGTGAATGTGATGAATGGGTATGAGTCATAACTACCATTTCTTATTTATTTACTTTGTGACATGTGCATTTTTCTTTTTGTTTGGCTTGAAAATTTAATGCCAAAGCCACAGTCTGGATTCAGTTGTATCCATAGTATATAAGAAATAGTTTTTTTTTTTTTAGCAAAATGCATGTTTCTTTTTTTTTTTGTCTTTTCCTTATCTTCTCTTTCTTTTTTCTCTTCTTTAGTTTAGTCTCTTGTGCTTTATTGATTGTTAGTGTGTTATTGGTAGGTACTAACCAAAGAACTAACTTGCATGTTCCCGTCTTAAGAAACCTCAGTTCAGTCTAGTACAAACATTGTGAATCATTTTTCATATTGCATCAACTTGCTGTTGGATTTCTTTCAATATTAGCCTTTTAAACTTGCATGCCCTCAGTGCATAAAGAATGATGAATTTAAAAAATGTTTAATTATGCTCTTGATGTAGAAATTGTATAATCAGTAACTGACTGCAGTACCAAGTGTGTTCAATCAAGGCCCAAGCTGTACTGTCGTAAACACAGTGCTTCATGAAAAAGAACTTGCCACTCAGATAGTACAACTTTTGGTAATTTATTCCTTTGTAGATAAATCCAATGTCAGGGTATGGTAATATGACTGGCCACTCCTCTCTCTCCTCTCTATTCTCTCACTCGTGCTTTTATTTTTATTTTGTAAATCAATTATATCTGATTTGCCATCATTAAGATGTACTTTCCATTGTAGCATAGCACACTGTATGTGTGCAAAGAATGACAATGTATGGACATATATATTTAATTGTATCTTTGTTACATGAGAGGCAGAGAGAGAGAGACAGAGATTAATTAACAAAGTCCAGTATATTAGAGTGAAACATTCAGTAAATTAATATATTTCTTTTTTTTTACAATGATGGAGTATCTGTTGGCCAGTCAAACTTCAACGTAAACAAAGACAGTTTCCTGTAGGAACTGTAGGAAACTGTAGAATTTAAATAGGCTGATACTGTTATCTTTTGAATGAATATTTCAAGTCAAAGACACGAACAGCCCCAGCATGTAGTAATGTTCAGTATTAGTGGGTACAGATGATGATTGTTCCAGAATAGATAGGTATGATGATACTGTTCACAGTGAATGTTCATTGTTTTTTTTTCTTATTTTAGAAGCTTGTTCATTCAGAATTTTTCAATTGTATTGCAAAAAGGAAAAAAAAAAAAGATAAATGCCAGAAAGAAATTAAAAAGAGCATTGTTTTTGTTTTTCTGAAATTCTGTTGAATGCCTGTTTACATATGTTGACAAAAAGAAAAAGCAGGAAAGCATATTCTATAAAGCAGGTTGAGATCCATCATCAAACAGCTCTGTTGTGCTCTGGACTTCATACATTAATAAACCTTTCCATATTGGTATTTTTCAACACTGACATCAGAGAAGTCAGGTTACTAGTACAAAACTGCCACCTGTTTGTGTATGCACTTTGATTAATAAATTTGTCATTTGTAAGGAGGTTTTAATTCCCTTAAGAACCAAATAATTTCTAAGGAGGTTTTAATTCCCTTGAGAAACAAAAAAAATGTTTTTTTCTGTTACCTATGTCTAAATTATACATTCAAAAAAAGATAAAGAAGAGATTCATCACACTCTTGAAAAAAGTCTCTAGACAAGTAAATGGACACTAATATATATTATTATAATTTTTTTGTTTTTTTATTTATAAATTCTATGAGTGGTGCAAAAGATTCATTCTTACATGGTAGATATATATTCAAACAAAATAGAAAGACTCAAATAATATTTCTACTGAGAATTTATTGAGGTTTGTTTGATGTTACTTAAAAAATAAACGATTATATTTATGGAATTTACTTTGTTCAGTTTGTTGTACATCAAATGGGTGATATTTTGTAAATTTATATACTCGATATAATTTATATATTCAATATAATGGTAAAATGTAGAAAATGCAATAAACTATGAAATATATTCTGGAATATTAAAATTTTAACTTTACATTGTAAATGTACATAAAATTCCAACCATACAAATGCAAAATATATATTTTCTAATATACAACCATACCTTTTAAAAGAGAATTTTTATATTTCATTGATCTATATTACTTGTATTACTCTATGTATATTTGCACATAATCTTGACAGTTCTTGATTACAGTACTGTTCCTCAAAGGCCCCTTGGTACAATGAATGTCATGATAAAACCTGAAAAGGAAAAAAAGAAAGTCAAACATTTTTCATTTAGGTTAAACAGCATTCAAGATAGAGTTCTTGCGAGTCATTCTTGCTGTGCTGAGAAAAAACATATGTCCTATCTCTAGATATAGAGTAATGTAATGTCATATTTGGCAAGTCTTTTATCCATTTGCAGGTATCTTCCTGTCTCTAATTTAGTTCCACAAATATCAAGATAATCTTCATTCCAACCTTTGCAAATAACATTTAGTCAAATATAACATCCTATCTCTCATATAATTAAACTAAGGTACAGAAGTCAAAGTCACATACTGTACTTGTTTGTGTGTTTTCTATATGGTAAGCTGATTGAAATATTTATGAGGCCACAATTTCTTGGCCAACTCTATTCACACTCTTTGTGCATGTATAGTAGGTAGCTACTATCAATATATAGGATCCCCAAATTAATGATCAGCTCACATAGAAGTAATCAATTTAGAAGGAAAAGTAAATAATACTGAGAAAGAAACAGGAAAGAGAGAAGAAAATAATACAGATACTTACTCATACAAATTACTCCTGATATGGATAGGAAGCACCCAGTATAACCAACAGCATCCAGCATCAAATGGTTCAGTGCTGCTACTAATGGTCCTGATATAGTCTGTAAAAAAAAAAAGTGGGAAGGTGCATGTTTACATGTAAATTGAGCAAAGTCATTTGAGACTTATTTTGTTACAAACTTACAATTGCATCTTATTACTATTATACATACTTCACAAAATATGGTCACTATTAATTGTCTATTTATTTTCTTCAACACAACAATCTCAACCAACAAAAAATAAATAAAACAGGATGACACTGTACCTGGCTGGTAAACAGTAATCCATAATTGGCAGAATAGTACTGGGAACCAAATGCCTTCTCAACCACAGTTGGCATCAGCACAAATGTTCCGGAAAAGGTGAAGAATATCATCCAAATCCAGATTGCAAAACCTACCTTGCCCATGGAACTTGTTAAGGGCAAGGTTGCGAAGAGAATTGCTAACAACAATGACAGCAGACGCATTGCAACCTGAAATGTCGAAAGTGAGATTCATTGACAAAAAAAAAAAAAAAAAAGCAGCAGCATTGTTATAATATATCACCAATGTTATAATGGAATAAAGGGGGAGGGGGAGGGGGGAGAAGAGAAAGAGAAAGAGAGAGAAATAGAAGGGGAAGGGGAAAGGGGAGGAGAGGGGGAGAATGAGGGAGAGAGGAAAGAAGGGAGAATAAAATGAAAAAGACAAGTAACAAACATACCCTAAAGGAAGTCTTGTCCATCAGTCTCCCCCAAAAGACCCTGCCGACAGCATTGAATATTGCAGACAGAGAGCCAATGACAGCCAAGAAGTGATCATCCAAGATGAAGCTCAGACCAAAGCTCTTGTACATGGCATTGATGTAGCCAATGGCAATGGTGTTGAAGAAGTAAATGAGCCAGAACTGGTAGAAGGTCTTGTTTCTAATCATTTCCATGGGTTTCAAATCTGTTAAGTTAGGGAAGAGATACATAACAATTATGATTGTGATGATATCAATAAAAGGGTATTTATCAACATTTTCATAATTATGATAGAAATTCCCATCATCACCATCATGATAATGAAACTAACACCAAAATTGGGTACACAATAAAACCATTAACCCCTTCGTGACAAGCATTTTCATGGGGTTGTATCCCTTTTCTATTGCATTTTTCCTTTTGTTGGAATTTCAAGCTATTTATTCCTTCAGTTATGATGACTTATTATACAAAATGTTAATT
>BOPN01000459.1:111169-118669 GCA_017312705.2 Penaeus japonicus
TCAAATTGATATTACATACTTGCTTTCTGCTATCAATGTCTATTTTTAGTTTAAAAACTTAAGCTTCCCTAAAACTTCAAATGAATCTAAATAAAAACAATCATAATTTACAGACAAAAGAAACTTTATCACTACTTCCTATAAAATCCACAAACAAATCAGCTGACAAGGGTAACAGAGTAATCTACACAAAGAAAAACAATGACAAACAAAAAAAATTATCTTACCTGAGTAAGGAACAACCCACAAAGCAGGTGATTTTAGGCCCGACTCTCTTCTCCAAAAGGCCGCCCAATACCATAAAACAACCTTGAGCTGCTGTAGTTATAGAATTCACCCAGATGAAGTTTCCGTAATCAATGCTGGGGTCAACTCTGATGTGCATGTAGGAAGCCATGTATGTCATCATGTTTCCTGGTAATGTAAAATAGCTTTAATGTTGGATATAAAAAGGCAAGGCTATTCATAATTTTAAGATAGAAAAAGGAAATGTAAAGAGGAAGCCCATGTGGCCTTGATGTCCTGACAAAAGGCGACAAAAATAGTGCCAATTTGGAGGTCAATGCAGGTGCCTTTAAAACATTTACCAAAGAAAAAAAAATAGTTCAGGCCACAGTAATCATACTTTTTTCTCCAAAGTAACTTGATCTACAGTAGTTCTCCAAAACTAAGGAGAGTTCAGAAAAGTACAAGCAGATAAATAATATTCTTAATGGCGCATGATAACATCTAATAACAATGGACTGAACATATTGTACATCTGTCAAACCAACCTTAATTGACCTAATTCTGACTATGAATTCAATAAATCCGGGATTTTCCTCTTACCAAAACTGTACAGATTGCCGAGGGTGAGATGGATTAATATCCCACCAATCACAGCTGCTATGCCCTTAGAGCACATCCTTCCTAATAGACAATCAGACATCTTCAATTGTCGAATGTGCAATACATTCATGTTATTAATCTGAAAAAGAGATGAACATATTCACAGAAATGTCTTATTTTGGGCAAACATGACATTACCCAACAACCTGTGGAATTACCTCTTATCTACAATATGCACGACTACTTCTTAATACAACCTAATATTATTTCAATTCAATATATCACATCATACTCAGAGAAATATTTCTCACCAGAGCTTTGTCCCTCCATATAATTTGGCTTCATAATTGTCCAGCAATGATTTTCCAGATGTTTTCCTCCACTACGTCAAGTTTGACATTTCTAGCGTAAACAGAAATGGGTTTGTTTACGTACTCAAGAGGCCACTCAGCGAGCATATGCGCGAATTCGAGTTTTATATATATGCTACCTATTTTATTATATTAATGATTATCTTTGGTCCATTTACTAATAAGTAACTGAGTCGAGATTTATGTGTGAGTTTAAATGATGAATGGTAAGAATATAATGCAGCATGATTGAACACAGTTTATATATCATACCAGGAGGTTAATTGCTATCTGCCAATTGTTCAAATGTACTTATCTAATCATCAAATATACTCTCTTATCACATACACCCTCTTATTGATACGGTGGCTTTTGTGCCTATTCATAAGCTGGTTTCATATGAGATTGCCAAATAAGTTCAATAGAGAACTCCGCGCAATGAATGGTAATTTCGGGTAAAAATACAAAAACTACTGCGAGCATAGCAATAAATTATGCATAATCCCAAGGCACGTGCAGTTCATATGATGTACGTTGCAAGATTCAGGGGCGGATCCAGGAATTTTGTCAGGGGGAGTCTGGCCCATTAATAGAGGGGGGCAAGACTGGTTATGTGCTATGTCCACCTGTTAATTAAAAGACTTTTTGGTGTATACGCCGTCAGTTTTCCACACTCTTTTGATGTATATATCACGGTTAAAAATCGTTTGAGGCCAAGAGGAGGGGAGGGGGGGGGCGAACCCTTCGGATCCTACCCCCCTGGATCCGCACCTGAGATTAAGAGATTCAAATCTAGGTAACAAACTGTCCACTGAAGGAGGGACTCTTTCTCTCTTCCACCAATTAGCTTTCGTGTTATCTGAGTGGGAGAGATAGATAGATAGAGAGAGAGAGGAGGGGGAGGGAGGGAGAAAGGAAGAAAGGGAGAGGGAGGAAGAGAGGAAGAAAGGGAGAGAGAGTGAGAGAGAGAGTGTGGGTGTGTGTGTGTGTGTGTGTGTGTGTGTGTGTGTGTGTGTGTGTGTGTGTGTGTGTGTGTGTGTGAGAGAGAGAGAGAGAGAGAGAGAGAGAGAGAGAATGAGAATGAGAATGAGAATGAGAATGAGAATGAGAATGAGAATGAGAATGAGAATGAGAATGAGAGTGAGAGTGAGAGTGAGAGTGAGAGTGAGAGTGAGAGTGAGAGAGAGAGAGAGAGAGAGAGGAGAGGGGGGGGGGGGGCACGGAAACATGCCACGAAAAGGCCTGTCCATTGTCCACATATGCTTGCATACCTGATAACAGTGACGTCACAAGCACACAGACCATTTGCGAATGAGTAATTCAGCTCATTGTCTCTTCACCAAGAGAGTCACTTCACGGGCAAAACTTTGCTTCTTGTGAAATCTGAAGCGTGGAAAATAGAAATCATGAGCAAATCCTCATTATATTTCCTCGCTTCTCCATGGAACTATGTTGATGAACAAACCTCACTCCTGTAAAGGCAGTCTAATCTAATCACAATATCAATATACGAGTATACCATGATTCCATTTCCCCATTCCTTAATCTACTGTGTGTTTGTATGCGCGTGTACCTGCCATCACTATTTCCCATTCACTTCGTCTAAGAAAAGTTTGTTTCGTAGGTCTTGCTAATCTTATTTCCATATGCAATCGTTAAATCAAAATCTGAATTAAATGGTTTGTATAAACGTTTATTTCAAATATTGCAAACTTACCCCGCATGGCAATTGATCAGGTAAAATGCAATTGTCCTTAAATATTGGGTAGACAAGGCGAGAAAGCATGATCCTCTCAAAAAACTACTTTGATTTTTAGAAGAAAAAAAAAAATACTGAGGCAGTTCAGTAGTTTCTGAATAATGAATTTCTCTTGAGAGTATGAGATATCGCCTTGTTCAACATCAACATGGGAGAAGAACAATTGCTTTTGTCAATTCCATGTTTTGGAGTTTTTTTTTCTTTTTCTACAGACGGTTTAGTGCACAGGCTGTGTGAACTGCTGAATCTAAATGGTAAAATTAATAGAATTTGACTTTCAGGAATCTCCTTAAACAGAACTAACTTCTGACGCTACAAGAAATAAAATTTTGTGAACCAAAACTCTTCTAAATCGTCATTACATTGATAGTTTTGACTAGGTCGTTCATATAATCTCAATATCTCTCTCTCTTACTATATCTTACTTGCCTCTCTCTATTCCTTTCTCTACCCCTATACCTTAAATCATTCGAGATCTAATTGGTGGGAGAAAGAGTCCCTCCGTAAGTGGACAATGTCACCAGACAATTTGGCGATGTCAAACAGCCAGGTGTAAGAGTTGAGCTATCCGCGGTTGTACTTTAGGGAAATGAAGCAGTTGGCCCATTAGAGGATGTTATCATTGTTGGCGATACATATAGAAAAAAATATTGCGTCAGTTAAGAGGTAAACAGCCCACAGGATGGTACTATGTTTTCAGCACTTTTAGGATTTATTAGGTTTAGTTAATGGTATCAATAATGACATTTATGTTAGTAGTGATAGCAATAGTATTAGTAGTAATCATACAGGTCCACACCCTTGGTTTAGGACCGAATCGAATTATCCGGTATGTCGGATAAATCACACAGTATGTCACAGTTAACACAGTATTTCAATAATATTAATTTTGAAACTACTCGAATGGTCAAGCTACTTCCTAAAACACCATGGACCACCACTGGCACTTGCACTTTGCATGGAAGCGTTAACTAGTGGTAAACGTAAGCAAACTACACGGAAGCGACGAAACTGCTCCATCTACTGCAGAGTAACCACTGCTCGTAACTGAAAGAATACTTTGTCGAGAGCGTGCTCGTGCACTCCTCTGCGTGCTTTGCAAATCGGCCGCTCTGATGTTCTCAACGATCATCATAACCGCGAGAATTATTTTTTATTATTCTATTGAAATATTAGTCATAAACCGATCAATTCATTGCTTGCTAAGAGGCGTGATCTATCATAGTTAATAAGATTTCCAAGAAAGTTCGTTATAAAACCGTATCTGCACAAAAAGAAAGAAAGAAAGAAAAACAAGAAACTGATATGTAAATAAACTGGTATCCTTCACTCAACGCACAATAAAGCTGAATAAAGTATCCAGTCTGGTGTTTTTGATAAAGGTAGCAGACTATTAATTGCTAAGAAATCAGTCATGTAAAGTTGCTTTTAAATATCAATGAACAATCATATACATGCATATACCTTCATAATTCTTTTCATTTCTCGAGTACGTGTATAGTTCATGGAAAAAAAAGTGGATTTGGTCAGAGAACGTATTTTTATGTTTACAAATGAAACTTAAATCTCTATACGTGCGACTTGCCTATCATTATCATTATTATTTTCATAACTACCATGACTAATTTTGTTACTTATATATATTGCTATTAGCCTAAACATTACATGACTATTATCATTGTTATTATCATCATCAATGTAGACATCACCGTTAATAGGAATGCGAAAATACATAAAATATATTAAAAAAATGAAAGGGAGATACAACGAACTTCAAGGTTTGCCTTCATAGTTTAATTCTCATCAGTAATGCTGTTTCCATGATCATAATCCCGGTGATCGGGATTATAATTACTTAATTATGATGACAGTTATTGTTACTGCCATTACGGTTATCATTCTCCTTTCGTTCTAACACGAATACAATGATTACCATCCTTATTATCGATAGCATAAAGTAATCTCAAAGAACTAAAGGAAGTTGCAATTGCACATTTTTCTGACTACCTTTGATAAATCACTATTCACAAACATGAGGAAACAATACCATAAGATAAAAAAATATATGTATATATAACCAAACTCTTTCCTCCTTCGCATCAAAACAAAAAATAAAATCATATAAACTGTTACCGTTATGTGGCGTTATGCTCGCCACATACTTCTGGAGGCCACATAGACGAAGACAACCATGGATCAGGAATGTGGTCGCGCTATGTTCCGTCATCTCGTTATCACTGACTGATCTACTGAATAATGCAGATGAATAATCACTTGCCTTATGTACAGTTTCCTTGTGGATGAGAGGGTGAATGTGGAAGGGTGGGTCTCCTATAACTGACTCGTTAATGGTGTATTTCTTGCTCTATCTTTATATGGCTTTGTTTATGTGTCTGTCTGTCTGTCTGTGTCCCTCTTTATTTACTTATTCGTAGACATGAGCTCTGCGTATGAGATTATCTATGTTTGGATATGTATTTATGTATATACATTTGTAATACAAATGTGCTGATTTAGTTTGCGTATGTTTATACACATACATGCACACATGCTCACTCCCACACAAAATTACACACACACACATATATATATCTATAATATATATGCATATATATATATATATATATATATATATATATATATATATATATATATATATGTATATGTGTATGTCTATTTATACACACATATATATGTATGTTTATATATATATATATATATATATATATATATATATATATATATATATATATATATATATTTATATACATGTATGTGTATGTCTATTTATACACACATATATATGTATATGTTTATATATACATATATATACATATATATATATATATATATATATATATATATATATATATGTATATATATAAGTGTGTGTGTGTGTGTGTGTGTGTGTGTGTGTGTGTGTGTGTGTGTGTGTGTGTGTGTGTATGTATGTGTCCAATGATGCTGAAGATGTTATATCCTTACATACATCAAATCTCTCTCACTATAGTAACCAAAACACTTAAAACCAAGATCGAGCACGTAACTTTCAACGCAAGACAAAGTAACAAGACCTTAAGTTACAGTTGCAAAACACCCCTTTTGTTGCACTTTACCATTGACCGTCGTCTGCCGTCACATAAGCCATCGGAATCTCCCTTGCATCTTATCATTTGCATCGAATCAACCTCACGTTCACTCTAGCGAAGGTTGAGGAAAGTGAAGCCGATGCACCTCTTCAATCAATCAGCGATCGAGCGAGTGTGGGATCGATCCGTTGCAGATAATCATGCAAGAGGGATTTCGGTGGATTGCATGAAGGCAGCCGAAGGTCATCGGTGAAGTGCAGTTATTAGGGCATGTTGCTAAGATTTTTGCAATTGCAGAATTAGGTCTCTTGTAACTCCTCATCCTCCACCCCGCTTTCACACTTTCTCCTACTTAAGATATTGATCTCTTCTATTTTTTTTAGGACCTACTCTTCCTCTGAGTGTGTGCGCATGAATATAAACTCTGGCAGCACACACTCACATGCACACGTACAGTGCACACACAAACATATATATATATATATATATATATATATATATATATATATATATATATATATATATATACATATACATATATAAGAATTCACTATGTTATATCATATTCATACTCCTGTTTCTCAAAACTTCTACAGACATGCACTGGCATTACTATATTGCATAAAACAAATGAACCATTATTATGAACCATTTATTCAAGTCAGAAACAAAATCCATTAATCTGACAATGTCCTTACACCACTGAAATCCTAAATCCCGGGATGAATACTGAAAATCCCACAGTGAAACGCTTCCTCTCCGTTCAATAAGTATTGCAACATTTACTACGCTTCAACAGCTTCCATCTCATTCTGCGTAGTTATGCACGCGACTTACGGCTTTATGAAGAGCCAAGACGAGCGGTATCTTGTCCTGTTTATGAAACCGGCCGAGCGGGTTCATAACCATAAAGGAATGGACACTCTATCGCCTCTACCTTTAAGAATATTTCTGGCAGATTTCGCCGTGGGTAAAGTCTTTAGTTTGGTTGCTACGGCACACAGTCAAGGGGATTTAGATTAGTAAAGATATAGGAGTAAAGTCCTATATAAATGAGTAATGGTTAAAATATAAATGAATAAATAAACGGTTTACATTGGTATAACATGGCACTGCGATGTGTTGAAAGTTGTGCCTTTGTTTTCTTCTTTGTTTATGGAACGTGGGCTTTCACAGGTCTCACGATGCCTTTGGATTGGAAATAAAATATAAGAGTAAAATCTGCTATAGATATACTTTCAAATACTTATATATACATATATATATATATTATATATATATATTTATATATATATGCATATATATATACATATATGCATATATATACATATATACATATATATGTATGTATATATATATAATATGCATATATATATATGCATATATATATATATATATATTTGTATATATGAAGAGAGAGAGAAAGAATACTGTTTTCTTCGTATTCACTGAACGCATTTGGTAGTAATGTTTT
>BOPN01000459.1:141169-143669 GCA_017312705.2 Penaeus japonicus
CTCCATCTTAAAAAAAAAACATTTTAATAGACTATGATTATCGTTTTTAACATAAATTCCGTGATCCTAATGAAAAGGATATCGAAACGATGTTAATATCTTCTCATGTAAAATTAATTATTTTCACTTACATTCTTTTCCTGAATGACATATGGAATGCTGCGACTATAGAATGGGTTTGCATGTATCATTTACCTTTTGATGCAATGGATTGATCTAAGTGTGATGTGATTTCATATCACATTGAAAAGGTCATTTTTTTGTTAGCGTTCATGACATGACATTGAAACTATCATTCTCCTGCATGTTTTTTTCTGCCATTAGTTGATAACGGTGGTTGTGAATATTAGTGAAGGACGCAATGCCTGCTCTTGGTTTGCTACTTATGATGTTTCATGTGACTGAATTGTAAGAGAAATACGTGCGTTATTAAGCTGGGGATTTCGGTTTTAAGAAAGGGAGAAAATACGAGTAAAAACAATTACTAATATCATTTGTGCGCATAGTAGACTTACTTTTTAAGTAATATGAAGAAGAGATGGGGGAAGAGCTGAATAAGAAATAGTATTGTTAATTTGGGTAGTATAGCTGTCGATTATTGCCATAGTCAGGAGTAATTATAGTGGAATGTAAAGACAATATCAACAGAAAATACCGTGTTTTCGAAAATAAGTGTAGCAACAGGAATAACACTCATAGCTCTTCAATAAACGTCTGGACGTAGATGAGTCTTTTAAAGTATCTACATATTTATTTAATTTATTAAGCAAACTACACTGAATTACTCAGAGAAAACAAACCTGCCAGTAATAAAACAGATGCAACTGAAGCTACAGGTGCAATGTCCATTAATGAGTTAAGAAATATTCAATTGTGTTCATCTGAACACTATGTGAACGTTAATATGGAAGTGGATTTTTGTCACGTTTCTCTGATATTCGGTCTTTCCCAATTTTCTTAATTATGGAAGTGAGTGC
The DNA here is from genome assembly GCA_017312705.2 of Penaeus japonicus. NCBI lineage: Eukaryota > Metazoa > Arthropoda > Malacostraca > Decapoda > Penaeidae > Penaeus > Penaeus japonicus. Next base: position 142,147 of record BOPN01000459.1, read on the forward strand.
TTTTATTTATTAATTTGTTTATTTATTTTTATCTATTTATTTATTTTTTTATCAAGATGAAGATGTACCTGATAGATTGGTCATGATTGATAATAGCTTGACAGTCCGGTAGTGATAATTATTTGGTAATAGGCAACTTTGAGAGGATAGCTGTTTGAGATACAATTCAGACATGATGCATTCAGCTAATCATTATCAAACTCTCAAGTGCATGTTTGCTTCGAAAAGAAAGAGTTTTGAAAGTGATTAGTAAGAGAATTGATAAATGGATATAATGGTTTTACTTCATTGCATTCTTTCCTTGTATTATTGCTATTTCATTTTATTTGTTGATGTTCTTTTATTGCATCTATTTACTATTTACCCATTTCTAATAGTTAGTTCTTTCATCTGTTGTTTTTTTTCTCTTCATTAATTTGCTAATCAACTCATAAATGAATCAATTCATATATTTCCACATGTCCATCGTATACAAAACAAAGAACACATTCCAATCGCATATTTTCATGTACTATGCTGGTTTGGGAAAATCTGTTAATTTCGAGTGGAAAAGCGGGTGTTGGTACCTTGCATTTTTTTTCTTTCTTTTTACTTTGATTGATTATATTTCCTCCAGTGATTGCAGTTCAGGTGAATCGTTATAGATAGATTAATAAAGGGATAAACACACAAATACCTACTCACACATTTGAATATATATATGTATATATATATACATATTATATATGTATGTATATATGTATATGTATATATAAAATATATATATATATATATATATATATATATATATATATATATATATATATATATATATATATACATACATAAACACACACACACACACACACACACACACACACACTCTCTCTCTCTCTCTCTCTCTCTCTCTCTCTCTCTCTCTCTCTCTCTCTCTCTCTCTATATATATATATATATATATATATATATGCGTACACACACACACCTAATCTCTATATTTTTGGTAAACTGAGACCCGGCTCCCTTGCAGCCCCGCCGCTCACCAGCCCCAGAACCCAGCGACAGCCCCCGCCCCCCCTAGCGCCGTCACCGCCATGTCCTCCTCGTGCGTCCCCCCCAAGAACTGCGTCGTCCACGACCCCGACCCCGGCAGCCACAGCCACGACAACGATGACTCAAGGAGCGAGTGCGGGTCCCTGTGCACGTGCACTTCGAGCAGCATGACCTCCATCGCCACCTCCGTCAGCAGAGACCCGAGAGGGTCCTCGATATCCCTCGCCAACCCGGCTGCTGCGTCTCCCGCGCCCAACAGCACCTCGGCGTCCGCCCAAACGCAGGAAACCAGCGAGAACCCCTTCATAGTGGTCTTCGTCCCGCCGCAGATGCTCTCCAGCCGCCGAGGCTGCGGCACCTGCGGAACGTGCTACGGGGAGACGGCCATGAAGACGGCGCTGCGGGTGGTCCTCCGGACGACGTGCGAGTTCTTCCCGTGGGTGGCCGGCTTCGTGGCCATCTATTACACCTTCTACTGGTGGGGCCTCGGGT
>BOPN01000459.1:148669-168669 GCA_017312705.2 Penaeus japonicus
TAGAGAAAGAGGAAGGAATAGAAAAGAATAGGAAGAGAAAAGGAAAGGAGGAGGAAGAGAAAGCGAAAAGAGAAGGAAGAGAGATAGAAAGGAAGAGGAAGAGAAAAGGAAAGGAGATAGAAGACAAAGGAAAATAAAGAGGGAGAGGAAAAAAAGAAATTGAGAGGAATGTGAAGAGAAAAAAAGGAAAGGACGAAGAAAGAGGAGAAAGAGAAAAAGAAAGGAAGAGAAAGAGAAAAAGAAAGGAAGAGGAAGAGAAAAAGAAAGGAAAACGAAGAGAAAGGAAAGGAAGAGGAAGAGAAAGGAAAAGAAAGGGGAAGAGAAAGGAAAGGGAAGAGGAAGAGAAACAAAATGGAAAATGAAGATGCATATGAAGAGGAAGAGAAAGAAAGAGGAAAAGGAAAAGGAGAAAGGAAAGAGGAAGAGGAAGAGGGAGAGAAAAGGAGATGAAGAGGCAAACGAAGAAAATAAGTAAAAGAATTGAAAGTGAAATGGAAGAGGAAAGAGAAGATGGAGACAAAGAAGATGAAAAATAAAGAGAAAGACAAAATGAATAAAACAAAAGAAAAAAGAGGAAGAGGGAGAGAGAAAAAAAATGAAAGAGGAAGAAAAGCAAGAGTAAGCGAAAGATAGAGAAAAAGAGAAAGATTAGAAAGGGGGGAAGGGGCAACCACTGAGTCATGCATACGCACGAACACACTGAAAAAGGACAAATCACAGTAACAAAAGACTTGTTTTTCTGAACTCCGATTGCTACATTATACCTTTATCATGAATCAATCTTTTAAAATTCCCTCGTTGTTTCCAAAAGATGTAGTTGAAGTAAACAGCTTGCTTTTTCTCCTAAATTAAAAAGTACTCTTAAATAATCGTCTGTGAATCAATATTTCAACCAAAAATCCTTTCAATACATCACACTTTGTCTCACCACTTCCTTCCGGAAATGCATATTCTTCAGTCAATCGAAAGAAAATAGAAAAAGTCTACGTTTTCTTTTCTTTTATAATCATCCTATATGAACATTATGGTTTTGAAATTTTACTTAACGTTGACTGAAGGGCTTCTGTATTGAGAGATATGAATATCAATAAGATTTTTTTTCTCTTTACACGAGTTCAAATTTGATTCGTTATTTTGCTGTCCGAAATCAGATATTTATGTTTACCTGTGCGTATACCATAATGAGATAGTGAATTGTGTACAAATGAGTGCCAAAGCCAGCCTAAAATCACTAATTCTCGAGTTGTTTTTGTTTCCCAAATAACATCGATCATACATCCCTTAAACCTCTGCATTCCCAACCACGTAGCTCTTCCGATGTTTTTTCTTCTTCTAGTATCCATGTTCTACACCGCCATAGTCATCGTTACCCTTAACAACACAGCCCTCAATATCCTCACCACCACGGCCACCAACACCACAGCGTACTCCCTCCCTGTAAATCCCCCAGAATATCACCTGAGGAATACATACGACCGCTTAGGAACTTCTGCTCTGAAAGTATCAAAGAAAAGTAAAACCACAATCGCTCGCGGACGGACAGTTCTTCAAACAGCTGACAAAAGAACAGGCCGCCAACAGCAGTAGCATTAATGGCAGCATCAGCCGGACGAGGAAGGTCGCTTGGCATCCCTGTACACCTCTTCCCTCCTCCCTCCTCCCTCCCCTCTACTCTTCTTCCCTTCCCACCCGCCCACTCTCCTCCCCTCGCCTCCCCGCCTCCTCCTCCCTTGCCCACGTGGGTGTTGGCCGGAAGTGGAATGGCCATGAACTGGACATCCTCATCACCCTAGTACCCTCGGGCACTTCCCGGTCCGACGACACCTGCAACAGGGGGGGGGGGGGGTAAGAGGGAATGGCCGGGGGAGGGGGTATAGCCGCTGGTGGGGGTACCGGAGGTTGGGAGGGAGGTGGTAGAAAAGGGGTATAGATGAGTGTGAGCAAATGAAATGAAGAATATGTACTGGGCCTATCTCTGGTTCGGTTTTAATTAAGGTAGAATAGTGAGTAGCCTCGAGTGAAATCACATGTTGAGGGAAAACCTTTCGCTGTATATTTTTCGAGATGATGCAGTTGGCAATATGCAGATTACAGTTTCGTGGATATATTCTGTTATAAATATATATCTTGCGAAATGTTTCCTATACATCCCTAGGGACAGTTTTACGCTATCATCTTATCTCATTCACGGCACAAAGAAATAGAAAACGAAAATATTTCGGTTTCTTAATCTTACAAACAAATACTCCCCCTTACGCAGGTCTATTAGGCTCATTACAGTTCTTTTTACGACCATCATCTCTGGTTTTTAGTTCGCTTTTTCAAGCCTTATGTCTGCTTGTCTGCTCATAGACTCCCCGGCGACTCCCACCCCACCCTCCTCCTTTTCCTCTCTCCGACCCTTCCCCTTTCATCCTCCCCATCCTTCCCCTTTCATCCTCCCCACCCTCTCCCTTCTCCCCTCATACCCCCTCCCTCCCTCCCTCCTCAACAGAGACCTGCAGCTGTGAGGACGGACTTCCCTTCCCTTCCTGGCGAGCGACCTTGGCGTTTGCATTTGGCATTCTTCGTCTGCGGGAGGCTTTATCATAGGCTGAGTCATGCACTTGTTATGGAATGTTCGTTGTGAAAGGGAATAGAGCAAAAGACAGTATTCTAATCATATATTGATTCTGATAGAATAAAAAATGAATAAAAGGGAAGAGATTGGTCTATTCAAAATTATCTGTCGTACCCATTGGCGGAAACGACCTCCAAGGAATAGTCGATAAAAGATGAAGCAGATACAATTTCTGAGGATGATTAGCAAGAAAAAAAAAAATTTGAGGCCTGAACCGCTTTCAGAAAACTACATTATGAAATGGTAAGAGTTGTTTGTTAGGAAAATATCCTCATCCTATCTCATTTTATTTATCGATATGTGTAAGAAGCTGTATTCGCTTTTTTTCTGGATTGAGTGATTGATTATCAATAATTATCTGCCGCGCGCTTTTTCTGGAGGTTTGAAAAGGATGTTTTGATTCGTGGACTGTATCCTGCTATAGCAATGCACGTTCACAATTATGTTTGCAGTATTTCTTCTCAATCCTATGCAAACTTCTATAAGTCTACGTACTCTAGTTCATTTCAGGGGACTTCAAAAATTAATAATAAGCTTTCTGCATATTTTAAGTTAAAGGAACCACTGAAATTCCGAGGCTGCAAGAAATATCGACACTGGTAAAACTTACCAAACTAGTTGGTACAATAACTTTATCCAAGCACTTGCTAGAGTAACCAAATTACCATTCACCCAAACTGATATACTGTGGACATCTTAAAATTTACCCAAGTGTTCCATACAGTAACCATGTTAACATTTCCCCCAGTGATTAATATTAGTCACCAAACTACCAATTACCCAAGTAACCAATGTGTCATTTAGCAAAATGATTAATATAGTAGTAGAGTTACTGAACCAATAACAAACAAAACACTCTTGAGATACACAACAAAATATATAGCAAAAATGTACGAACTCTAAAATACTACTCTACTACACCCGTGACCATGAGACTAAAACAGGTTAGGCAAATAACAAGGACACTAATAATACAAAATTACAAGTTTCACGAAATATATTTACACTAGTTGAAAACAAATATTCATGTCTGTACATGAGACACGACCATTTCCTAGTTTTCTCAGCATAAAAACCCTGAATATCATAAGCAAAAGTTCTCTGGCACAAGCTCAGTGGTAGTAATTGTAAAATGGTATATTGGACCACAGCTGTGTAGGTATACCATGCATGAAAGAATTACCATTATGTAATCTTGCAATGCTCTTTAGAGAGAAAAAAAAATCCTGGTATTATGGCATGCTGGATGTATACACACACTAAAACAAATAAGTAATTATGACCCGAATCAAACCTCTATCATAAAATGTATCACTAGTGTTGTCAGAATCATGTTCATGATGCATTGAGAGATCAAAGTTCAAAACAGATGATCGAAATTTGAAAAAAAAGGAGTCTAATGACTAAGAAATTAAAAAAAACAAAAACAAAAAACAATAGATTATGCTAGTGAAAATTAACAGGATAAAATTCTTAAACATAAATAGTTAACATGAGTGATTAAACTACAATAATAAATTCCAACCTTCACATAATTCTTGGCTTTGTTTATTGGCTAATAAACATCTTGAACACTGGCTTTGGTAAAAGTTCAAACTAGATCTTAACTCTTGTACATAAATAACTCTACAATAAATAAATAAATCCATCTTTCATGATAAAAGTAACCCAATACAGAGCTCACAACAGATGCAGAAATAAACAAAATACGGAAAAACAAAAACAAAAAATAAAACCTTAACTAAATCATTTCTAGGAGACATTAGCAATAGGTGTTTTCATTCAACCTGTTTGCTTTTAATGAAGGTGTTTGCTCTTGAGAGAAAGTTTGACCTGGACTAAGCGCAGCGAGGAAAGGGACGGTATCTTGCACTTCTCGAAAGATCACCTTTGGCCAATGGTTTTCCCTCAACTCCGCCTATTTCGGGGGGATATTCCCTTATATATACTTTTGATGATTATAAAAAGGCTATTTTCATTAGCTGCTCCTTCCTGCAGTCTCTTGGTAGAATTCCAATTATATTCTATATATATATATTTATATATTTCACACTTTTTTTATGAAGATGGAAAAATAAAAAAAAATTGGAATGGACAAGTGAAAATCAAAACACAATAGAATTCTCCACCATTACTTAAAAAAGTCAATCATATCTATATATTTTTTTTACATATCATATTCCTATTACATCCTGAACTTAATCTATATAAAAATCACTTTCATTCAGCTACTGCGATCACACAAAATATCTCTAGCTGATGAAACAGGAAATTAAATAATAAAAATGTATATAACAACAAGTTCAAATCCTTATTTCTCTATTTTGTCTTCCGGTTACCTAAAGAAATTGAATTTAAATGTGCACTTGCTGCTGTAATGACAAAGTCAGGACCGCTTCTATAAGCCGATATGGAGCTGGTTAATTCCACACAGGGTTAATATATTTTCTTTGATAGCTTGTAACAAATACCTATTATATACATATACATGCATACAAGCACTTACATACACACAGAAAGCCCTTTCAGAATCATTTCATTTTCGCATATAATGCAGGCAGCTATTGTCAGATTTTCCTTATAAGCATGTTTGAAGGAATGTTGTAGTAGAAACTAGAGGAAAAACTTGGAAGAATCAATAATAAACAAACAAAGATGGCTAAAAATTGTACATGTTAGACTGGAAAAAAAAAAAAAAGTATTTGTGGCACAAAATACAAGTTTCACAAATCTTCTAGTTTTCAATATTGTTTTCTTTTTTGCAAAGCTTTAGTTCTACAAAATACCAAGATGTTGAATTCCAGGTTTTAGGTCAGTAACATTGAAATACTTTTCATAAAATACTGTTTTTTTTCCCCCTCTCTTTCTTGATGTAGTAAATCAAACTAAGGGTAAATTTTATCACAGGATCAAGAAACTGTTGATTAGGAGCTTTCAATCAAGATCACTAAAAAACACTTTTCTTTTTTCTTTCTTTTGGGAAAATATAGATAGCTCAACTTTTTTCTTGTAAAATGCGAAAATGCCTACGTCAATACCAAGTAATACAGTCGTCAATTATTCTTTTATATAATTCTTTCTAAGATTGAACAATCATTGACATACGGGGATCTCACTTATCACACAGTAAATTAAAACCTATGAAGGGTCTCAATTTACATTATCAAACTTTCAATGAAATGGTAAAACCTTAACTGTTACCAATACCATGGAAAAAGTAGAAATAAAAATTGTTCTCCATCTACAAGGAAACCTAAAGCCACATCTTGACTTGTTGATCTTGTTCATCACATCATCCTGTTCTCATCAAATATCAAAGCAAGAAGTCTTCGAGTCCACTGAATTGCACTGAAATCGTTTCTTACACCTACAAAAAATACTTGAAGCACCACCACCACAAGCAGCAAGGGGAAAAAGCCAACATTTGAGGGGGAAGGAAGCAAGAGACAAAATGGGAAAAAAGGTTAAAGAAGAGAGATAGGGAGGAGGGGGAGGGGGGGGATTTCTAATGCAAAGACCACCTCCACGACCGTCACCACGCAAGCAGAAGGGGAAGGGTAATATCTGAAGGGGAGAATAGATGATAGAAATCAAAATAAGAAAAGAAAAGAAAAGGGGAAAAAAAAAGGAAAAGGAAAGAAAACAGAAATAGTTTACCTACAAGATGAATGAGTATGAGAAAAAATCTATTGATGTATGTGTAAGCATGTGCTTGTATGCATGCATTTGTGTCAAACCTAGCTTACTAACCGAGGAAGATTTACATTTTTGGGCTTTTAGAAAATAATTCTGAAAAGAACCATTTTCTTATGTGAGGTACTTTGACGGGCTAGATGTTGCCAGATCATTTCTTATACACTGAATCACTATTTGAAAATATATATATATATATGTAATAGGTAGAATTATAAATATAAATCACATAATGTTATATGCTATGTTAATAAATCATTCCCAATTGTGTGATAAATGCAGTGTACATCTCACTGGGTCCTGAATGAATTATAATTACTGATTAATAATTAACAATTAACAATTCATAATCAATAATAAATAATAACAATAACAATAATAATAAAGGTAAAATGCAGAAAAAAAATATATAAATAAATGATCCATACACTAAAAAAAGAAAAGAAAAGAAAAGAATAAAAAAAAGCATGCAAGGCACTGACTAATTTCACCAAACAACTATACAAAAATTTGATTTCCTAAACCATCATTCAAGATTTGTTAATTCTCATCTATATCACTGGATCTCCCACATAAAATAAAGGAGGTAATGTAAAAAAAAATAAAAAAAAATAAAAAAAATCAGAGAAACTTGTACAAGATGCAAGATATAGATCACAAAAATGACAATGGCTAAAATACATAAGATGCATATAATTTTATTTTCTTATGTTGATTTGTGAAATCCATTTCGGCTTCTGAAGTTAGAAACCAATATCCACTCATAAAAAAAAAAATATGTATAAGACAATGGAATCTGATATGTCACAACAAGAAAGATAAAAAAGAAAAACTGTAAAACAAAATTGAAATAAAAACAAAAATAAATAAAGCATGTTATTGCATATGTAAGAATGTATGTCTACAGAGCATTATTTTCTCACATTTTTACAGCTTTACAATGCATGGCTCATAAATGTTTAAAAAAAAGTATGTATAGCTATTTTGGGGGGGGCAGATGTGGGGGAACGAGCAAGGGAGGGTAAAGGAGAAATAAATATATGAATAAATCAAAGGTTCATGATTATTTGCCAGTTTTTTTATACTCTGATTCACAATTACAGTACAATAACAAATATTTCTTCTGAATACAAAATACTTGATCCCCAAATGCTTGCAAATTAAAGCATTATATATTTCCTAAGTTAAATATCACACCCAGTCTGCCTACTAGTGGAAATCACCCCCCACAGCACAGCCTATTCACTTGGCATTGCTGGACACCTACCATACGTATCGAATACGTAATGAAATAGAAAAATCTTTTCTTTTTTTTATATGTATATATATCTATAACTTCTCCATGGATTCATGTGGTAGAATGATGGGTATATGAAAAACACCTAATAATGAACTGTATATTACATGAAAATGTTTATATATGTAAGTGACACATTCTAACATCATGAGGTCCTTTCCCTGTTTTGTTTTTGTTTTTAATTTGCCCAATGATTGCAAACTGAGGGGACTACTGCGGCTGCGAGAGTGCGGTTTTCAAGTAATCCAGGGTGTTAGATAGGAGAGTCCCTTCAGTGCTCTTGCCGTCAACTGTGAGGCGACTCGATGCCTGGGGGGGGAGGAGCAAGACTTGCATTAGACGAAGTTGTAATAGTTAACAGAAGTAGAAACTGTAAAAAGTAATTAAATAATTGATAATGACAATAATAACAAAGATATTCTACAGATAAATTCATAACCCTTAAAGTGAGCTCACTGTCAACTGACAGTTTATCTTCCCCCATGTTCAAGATTTAAGTGGAAAAATTCCCAGCTTGCCTAGCACATCCACACATTCCATCCATCTATATCCTTCCATCTCAATGCCCAGATACATCTACAATGGCAGCCTCCTCCCTACCTGGTACTTGACTAGGAGGCACACGTGGTGTCCGTGGAGGGACCGGCCGTACAGGGAGGCAGTTTGGTCCACACTCTCCACCACGGCCAGGCTTCCTCCCCGGGTAACTTCTTCCAAAACCTGCAAGTGGAGGAAGGTTTGTATGGTCTCAATTTTGTGAAAGATGAGACAGGGAAGAGGGACTTTAATGAGGTCAATTTGGTGTTGAATTCATGTTTTAGGGGAAATTGTAATTACAGTCTTGCAAAAAACAATGCAAATATGCAGCTTACTTCAATCTTACTCAATTGACTGGCCTGAAGACATAATATAAAAAAATAATCATCAACTTATATTCATAAATTAATAATTTCCTTACCTCTTGGAATGAGCGTGAACAACTTGGAAGCGTGAAAGAGGATCTGGCAGACAGCTGACCCGAACCTAAAAGATCTGTGAATGTTGCCCGACTTGCTGTCTTGCCAGAGAGGAATGTTACAACAGGAAAGTCAAGGCGAAAAGAGATATCACTACTACCATTTCCTTCCTGAAAAGAGAAACAAAAATTAGTTAAGAGATGGTTTCTGGCATGCTTGTGTCTCTATGATGGATTTTCGCTTATGTTTCTCTCAAATATTTTTTGTTTGATTTGAATGTAGATGTGCACATGTTTGTGCTTGTATATGTACAAAGACCTATATATATCCAATCAATTACCATAATCCTACAGGTTCACACAAACTACATATTCACCCCCCCCCAAAAAAAAAAAAAAAAAAAAAAAAAAAAAATAATAATAAAAAAAAAAAAAAAAAAAAAAAAAAAAAAAATAATAATAATAATAATAATAATAAAAAATAAATAAAAAATAATTACATCACATATAAATTCATAAAATAGCTTCCACACTAACCTGAGTATAGGAGAGAGAACCTCGCAACTTGTGAGGGATTGTGTCATCATCCGCCGTGAAGGAAAACTGGCTCTCTTGTGATCTGCCAGCTTCTAAGGTCCATGGGAGATTCACCGTGTCTGACTCTGGGTCCTGAAAGGTTCAAGAGGGAATGCTGAACATCTGGTCATGACAAAAAAAAGTCTAAAGGTCTAAAGGTTTGAGACCTAGTGGAAGTAAATGGAGGAAAAAAGGAAGTAAAAAATTAGAAAAGGAAGAGGAAGAGGAGGTGGCGGAGGAATAATAATAATAATAATAATAATAATAACAATAACTGGAAGAAGTTATAAAAGGTGTAGGGAGAAGAGGAGATGAAGAGAGATGATGAGTTGGAGAATAATTCACAATGATATATGTATGTATTCATATCATAAAACTACTTAGTAAAATAGACTTACTGTTCTGATCATCTTCAAGGCATCAGAATCAGGTACAATCAACTGGAGTTTGCTGATATCTTTCGAAGACTGATTGGAGAATGTAATACACACTAAAACTTGACTCATAATACCATCCATAGCTGCAGTTGTGTACATCTGAAATAAATATGAGCCCACATTAGTTTAAAAAAATCAAAATATGACATTAACAGGACTAACTGTAAGAGCAATAAATATGAGGCATTACAGTTTAACCATTTCCAAACAGGGGTGTTAATAGTTGAGGTTTAGTCCAGTCTAAAACTGTTAACCCATTGCGTACAGGTGTCATGACATACATGACGTAAGAGCTTTGGCCTGACGACGAGCGTCATGACGTACACGACGTTCGGGGATTTTGGCTCACTGTGCTATTTTATTTTGCTATGAAAAAGGAATGAGTGATGATGGCTACTGCAGTCCTAATTACTATAATTACCGTAATATCGTGCAAGCTTAACGTCCAAAACCTAGATGGCACCACTTTTTCCTAGCACCAGCAGGTGAGAGAGCCTTGAATGGCACCCATCCACGGTCTCTAGCAAGCACTGTCTCTATAGAGCGATGGCACACACTAAGTTGATGAACCCTTGCTCTAAAGTACCGCCGATGAACGATTGGCAGGCAGAACGAGAAGAGGAAAGTGACTCAATCCATACCCAGTGTCTAAAATGTGCTCCTGTGCCAATATGGATGCCTTTCACTGTGGCACTCACAGTCACAAGCACAGGTTTCATTCCTCTTCCCTACCTCTTCTTGTTATCTTTATTGTAGGTGGTTATATGTTTCGTATTCGTTCATGACAGCACAAAAATACGAAAAAATAAAGTTGCCTTTTGTCCTCCCATAAAACAGTAATACTTCTATCACATTGAGTATAAAGAAAATAATGAGCTAATATGGATAATATACTACAATTTTAGTCAACTGCAGCACTGATAGAGCCTGTCATATGGCACATATAAGTCTCTAAACTCAATAAAACATACAAAAAAATAAAACACAAAAACTGCTCTAGTTTTGCAATGAATGACTGAAAGAGACTGGGATGCTTCAAATTATATTGCTTCAAGCGGTCTCTCTCTAAAATAAAACCTATCCTGGAGGCTGGGCAAGCAAATTTATCTCCGTCTGCAATGGGTTAATGAGAAGGGGTGCTGGAAACAAAATAAGAATAGCACTGCCATGCTTTTCAAACTATAGTTGTCCCTTCTTTTTGTCTTTCTATAAATAAGCTTCTTGAAAAATAGTTTTGTAATGTTTACTGTAAGATTTACTACAACTTAAAATTGACAGATATTTACTACAACACAAAAAACATTTACAGCTTGAAAGGTAAACAGACGACATAATAGCAGATACTAGTGGATATATATTTATGCGAAAGGAGAATAACAAGATTACACTTTCAAAATACTTTTACTTTTTTATACAAGGCACACAGCTGCCCCAGATTTTTGGCCTCCCTGTTGCCGGGGCGTCATGCGATAGTGACGATTTCAATGCAATATTGCAATCGCCCGGCATATGGGACTTCGCGTAGAAAGTGCACCCGTCGGGAAAGGGTTAATGAGTGGGTCATGGATTGGGTTTTAGACTCCACCTGTGCAGGTTCACTTGCAAGTACAGAGGTGTCACACTCAGTGCATTATGAATTGAACTCTGATGAAAAAATTTATGAAGAGAGAAGTAACAAAAACAATAGGAGCTCAAAAAATGACAACTCACCATCTTAATGGCAGAGTCTTCTGCGAGTAATCTTGCAAGTGGCTGGGACTCCTCTACTGCCTCTGTGGTCGCCTCTTCTTCCTCCCCCTCCTGCGTAACCAAGCCATTCGTCTCCTCATACTCGTCCCGATTGCGGCTCAGAGACTCCGGCTCCTCCTTGGCCTTCTTCTTGCTCTTCTTCTCGTGCTTGTCTTTGTCCTTCTTGGCCTTCTTCTCCTTTTTGGTTTTGGATTTTTTCGACTTGCTCTGTTCAGGGGAGGAAGAGGGGGAGTGAACGGTTTTGATGTTAGTTATGGGGAGACTTTACTTTTTTGATTTTCACATTAATTACTATTTTAGTGATTTCTTAGACATTTACACTTTCAATTATTCTTACACACACTAGGCACAAGCACATAGATATCAATATTTCAAAGATGAAAGAATGACTATCAAGATCACATTTGTACATACATACATATATATCACATGTGAAAGACTCTAAAAAGATTATCAAATACCTCTTCTTTACTATGTAATTCTGAGGATGGTAACTGAGATACTTTGTCTGCCTCCTCTATATGGGACTCAGCTGGGGGGTTCTCAGGAGAAAGCCAGAAGTCCAGGTCATCAGATTGCTGAGACACAGAAAAAGGCATAGGTAAATTCTCCATCTCATCATGCATTATTACTTCAATAACCTTTCTGCTGAAGTTGGGTTAAGAGGTGAAATATATCTTCATTATAATGGAGCTAAAGAAGGAAGGGGAGGAATATAAAAAGTAAAAAACAGTCACTCACTGGTTCTTTACTACTAGATTCTTCTACCCCATTAATGTGGTTTGCTGTGCTAGGAACTGTTTGATCATTGATTGATGTCTCCTTGAGTGGGTCTATGAGGTCTAGAATGAGGCTCTCCTCCTTCTTTGAAACACCGTTCTTCTTCCTGGACACTTTCTTCTCCTCTTTCTTGCTTTTCTTTCCCTTTTCCTTCTTATCCTTCTTTTCTTTTTTGCCACTGGATTTCTTCTTGGCAGGAGATGCCAGGAGATTTGCTTCATCCTGGTTGTCAGATCCGGCTTTGCAGGGAACTTCATAGTGACTTCTGGTAGGAAGAACTTCATTTGGTGCAAGAGGTCTGGAACATTATTTTAATAAATAAATAAATATTGATACATTTGTGCATTTGGCACACATGGATATCACTCTCAATGTCAATCACCAACCAATTTAATTAACAATAAAGCATATGAAAAACACTAATTGTATATTACACAAAATAAAGCAGAAACACGAGAATAAATAAATAAAGAACTTCCAACTCACTCATCAAGATCTATGTCCAGTGCTCTATGTGGATCATCCTCTGGCCGATCATCAGGCTCATTTTCATCAGAGAAGTTAGCACCTTCGGGCATCTCACCAAGGTCTGTGTTTACTACATGAGTTCGAGGCACATCCTTCAGGGTGGAAACATAAGGACTTGTTTTACAAAGGAATTTCCAGAGTTACATCTTTCAAAATATATACAAAGAGAATCACATCTTCCAATCTACCTGGTATAAAGTATTTCCCATTAAATTGAGTGAAGGTGAGAGAGAAAGATAGAGAAAAAATCCATAAGTACATAACTACATTATACATAAGGACAAGCCAGATTTGCGGAGCAGATGCTATGCCGGGCTTGTATGCACTGAGGTGAGCCTGCCTATTACACATAAGTATATGCATACAACAAAAATAATGCTTTAAATAGGTCTCACCTCATCACTACTTGATGATGCAACACCTCTCTTCTTGCTGCGTTTCTTGTGCTTTTTGTCACGTTTCTTACTACTCCCCTGCCTTCCTTCCACAAACTGATACTTGTCCAAAGAGGCCATACCTGTAAAAAGTCCAACATTCAATATATGCCAGAAATGGTGTAGACAGATAAACTGAGAAAGTGAGAGAGATAAAGAGATAGAGAGAGAGGAAAGAGAGAAAAGACAGAAGAGAGAAAGAGACTGATTTTGATAAGTTTATTCATATGATATATAGTGTATTTATGGGAATAGACATAGGAACTATGCCTAAATGGTTCATACAGCAGTTCATGTTAAATTCTGAGACATACATTGTTGGTGAAACAGATATTATGGTGACCCTGTCAATTGATATAATAGTGTAAAACTATACAGAAGACATAATAGTGCAAGTAGGGAGAGAGGGAAAGAGAAGAGAAGAGAAGAGAAGAGAAGAGAAAGAGAGAGAAAAAAGAAAGAGAGAGAAAAGAGAAAGAGAGAGAAAAGAGAAAGAGAGAGAAAAGAGAAAGAGAGAGAAAAGAGAAAGAGAGAGAAAAGAGAAAGCAAGAGAAAAGAAAAAGCAAGAGAAAAGAGAAAGAGAGAGAAAGAGAAAGAGAGAGAAAAGAGAAAGAGAGAGAAAAGAGAAAGAAAGAGAAAAGAGAAAGAAAGAGAAAAGAGAAAGAAAGAGAAAAGAGAAAGAGAGAGAAAGAGAAAGAGAGAGAGAGAAAAGAGAAACAGAGACAGAAACAGAAAGAGAGAAAGAGAAACAGAAAAAGAAGAGAGAGAAAACGAGAGAAGAGAGGCTGTCATATTACCATACAAATATCTATATCCACCAACCTGGTATCTTGAGAGACACATTCAGATCGAGGGCAGCCACAGGGATCTCATCAACCTGTAAGCTGTTGTGGTTTGGCCTAGGGGACGACTGCGACTTGACATAGTAAGGGTTGCTTGCCTGTTCAGCCCTTCTTGCGTCCCTTCGCTAAAGATAAGACAGAAAAGTCAGACAAGGCAGAGTTCCATGATAGTAAACTTACGCAATATATATATATACACATACATACATACATACATATACAAATATATACATATAGTAATTATATTTAGATATATTGTACAAATTACTCACAGAAAAAATAGTCTTCATGATACATATCTGACTCTGCCTCAACATCTAAGTCATCTGGTCCATTTTCCAATTAATCAAAACAAGAGAATAAAAAACTAAACCAGTGCTACTAGACTCATGACTGCTAACCTTCTGGAGTTCCTCTTCTGATGGCTCATACTTCTTCTTCCGTTCTTTTGAGGAAGAATCGTTTTTCACAAATATTTCCTTCTTGAAAACATCGTCCTTCTCCTCCTCCTCCTCACTCTCGGACGGAGGATCATTAATCCAGACATCAAGATCCAGTCTGAAGAAATTTGGGATAAACATTATTAAGGAAGGTAGGTAATAACCATTTCTAGATTGTATATTCCATGTGTGTTTGTTTATTTGTGCCTGTAATTGATAGCTAATACACTAAGGACTGTATTAGATGCAATGTGATTGTAGGTCTAATCTCCAATTGTTTTGAATGTAAACATGAGTGGCAATAAAAAATCAAAACCTTTAACACCTAATCCTTTACTTTAATGAAGATAACCAGAATTCATACAATCCTTAAAAAACAAAGAGAAAAAAAGAAAATGAAAAATGCTTACCCTTCTGGCAGAGGAACTTTCTTCTGGGCCTTTGGAGCCACAGGATTCAGTTCCCCAGTTAACAGGAGAGTCAGGTCAGACCCTATCTTATCTCCGTTCTTGTGGCACTTTAGGACATAGTTTACGAGTTGCAGAATACAAGATGCACGCTCTTGCACCTCCAGGTCCCCAGATGATACGAACACAGGTAGCCTCTCCAACAGCAGATTCGTAACCTGAACATTTAAAACAGATAAAATATTTTCTGATTTCTATCTTTAAAATTTTGCATACTGATCTATCTAATCCAATTTTCTTTCTTCACCTTAGATCACTGAAAAAGTATATATATGTATTTATCATGAGAAATAATCTTATGCCTCTTTTGGCTAAGTATCAGCATCAAACGTGTTTTACCTCCTCTATCATCTCCGAATCCTCCTCCTCTTCGGCAGTAGATATGATATGCGCGTAAAGCTTGAGCATGTTGTGTACATAGATAGCTTGGATGTGGCCTGGCAGAGAGACAACTTTGCCACGAACCATTGATTCTAGAGTGGCTTTGGGATTGGCTAGTAATCTGTAATAATTTGGAAATAATTTGCAGGTATTATCTGGGCAATAATGGTAAGAGAATTAAGAGGTGTGAATTGTAATTTTAGAAGAAAGACTTTTCATTTATTTCACATGCAAACACAGACACATGCACACAAAACTCTAGCCTTTGTATCTAAAAGTGGTCTACATATATATAAATATTACAAATCATTTATAGAAATATGACCAATCTATCATTGTGCTGATATTGAACATTCTAATCCTTATTTTATGGTCTCAAAAATTTCCATTTTCAATCATCAAGCTGATGCCTGAAATTTAACTAACAGAACTTCCAACTTCCTTAACCCATTCACAACGTATGACGGGATATCATGTCATTGGAATACTTCTGTCATGATGGATGCCATCCAATCATGTCATGAAGTTTTGCTGTATATACAAATTGTGCATAGTCATGTTTGTATATACTAGTTGAATTTGTATATACAAATTTTCCTTGACTTATTGAAAAAATGCAGAACTTCTTTAGTCACCACTTGGAATAGGATGAGCTAAAACTATTTTGAGGGGTTGAGCGCAGCTTCATGCCTCAAGAAATCTCTTGGCGGGAAGCTACGCACACTTGTTATATTGCCGACAAATGCAGAATTAGGCAAATGTATGCACTGTTGTGAGAGGGTTTAACAAAACCTATCCAAACTCACTGTGAAAACTCTCCGCAGATCCAGGCGGCAGCATATAAAACTTCTGCTATGGATGACCGGGCTGCTGCAGGGCCTACTATGACATGGGCATTGTCCAGCAATAGTGCCATCTGGCCAACAGTAAACTCTCTAACGGCAACCACTCTAATGGCCACGTCCATTAGCTGATTGGCAATCAAGCCACCATGTTGTGTGCCCTCCATTCTGCAAAGCTCTACTAGCACACTGATATACCTGGAGAAGGGGAATGAATGAACAGTTAAAATCAATTTCCCATACAGAAGTGTGTCTAGTATAAAAGAAATGTAAAATCTAAAATCTTAAAAAAAATGTGTATATATATATATATATATATATATATATATATGTATATATATATATATATATATATATATATATATATATATATATATATATATATATATGTATATATATATATATATATATATATATATATATATATATATATATATATATATATATATATATATATATATATATAAAATCTTGAAAATATACATTCATAAACAAAGTACATATAAAAATAAATTATTTTGTGTGCTAATCAAACAAATGCATATCATAAATCTCCCTTAGTTAGAGGGGAGGAGGGAATTGTAAAAACTTACCATTCAAAGTTGGTAATATATTGGTAATTATTCTGTGAACAAATAAGAATAATCTTCTGTAAGAGCTCATCTCTATACATAGTTCCTTCAGCGCGGTCCATGTGGGTCATAAGCCGACGTACAATCTCCATGACAGTCTTCTTGCTCACCTGGAATGAGAAAAGCAAAGAATAAATATATTTCACCATAACGAAAAGGGGAAAACAAACTACCCATTCAAAGAGACTTAGAAAGGCAAATCTTTTTTCACACAAAACCCCAGTGCACTTGTAGAAATAACATACTACACAGCCTCATACTTCCCAAGCATATGACAATTTACGAGAAGCCCAAACCCACCATGCCATAAAGGAGATCGAGGGCGCGTAGGCGTATGGACTCGTCCTTATCGTCCAAACATTGCAGGACCAGATCCTTGTGGGCTTGCACGGACTTGGGGTGCGTTTTGAGAATCTTCGACATGGCCAGGAGTCCGAGGTACTTCACTGTGTGTGTACATTATATATATATACATATATATCACTATAAGAATAGATACATTGAAGACTTTTAGTTTAAATGATGTTTCTTCTTTCCTTTTAATTTCTTCTTCATCTTTCTTCTTTTTGTATTTACATATCAAGCTATCTTTATGAACACATCATATCTGAACCAAACGAAGGTATAATCTATCTTTGAAGCTTGACTCTTTTTAAGATCTGGCTAATGGAATCCACTTGGTATTTTCATATACTAAACAGAGAATGCTTAAGACTATTTATCAAAGCACAGACTGAGCTTTACTTGAATGATTGGAAATGTAAAAATCTGAAGTAATCATACACAATTATATCACATGGGAGCAACATATGATATTCCCCACAATACAAGACAAAGGACAGAAAAAAATGAAAGTTTGTAATTTTGTAATTTCAATAACAGAACATAATAATAAAGCCAGAACAAAGTCTATCTTGGACTATATTGTTTTTGGAAAGGCATAATGGCAGATACAAAGAAGGCAAAGCTTGTACTCACAACCTTAAAATCATCTTGAAAATATAAATTGAAATTCAGACTGTCAAATTCTGTCAAAATATTTCATTTCAACCTAATAATTTTAATCAGAAAACTTATTCAATATCCAAAGAAACTAAGTGATCCCAGCTTTCACAAACTTATTTTCTCTATCTCACATGTGCACAAGCAAGTACACACACTATAAAGAAAGAAACAAACAGACACGCACGCACACACAGAAACACTCAGACACACTCGTGCATGCCTGCACACATTCATGCATAAACCAACATACAAACTAAGATATTTATGCATAAATATCCACCCATCTAACCCCCCCCCCCCCAACCAAGACAGACACACATACTAATAGATAGACAAAAAAATCACACACACACACTCTTTTTTTCCCTTACTTACATGGCTTAAACACAATTCTTTTTAAGCTGAAATATCATTACCTTTCTTCTTTAGAAAGGACTTACTCATAAAAAAGAAGGAAAGAAAGAAGAAAAGAAAGAAAGAATGAAAGGAAGAAATGATAGCTGGGCAACAACATGCACAAAATCCTTGCTTTCTTCACCTATGTATTTTAGCCATATACCATCCACTTCACATTTGACTTTCCTTTACCAAAATTTGTAAATATGTGTTCATTTAAATAATTAAAAAAAAAGGACTAATACAATGACAAAGCATCACCTCTTGAGAAAAAGACGTTCAAACATTTGGTAGAAATACCATTACAGAGCACGTCCAATACACTTACAACCCAAGACCATACTTTTTTTTTCTTTAAGAAATATTTTGATTAACCATATACAAGCATTTACCAAAATCATCTAAATTTCTATCACATATCAAACATTAAACAAAAGCTAAAAAGTGCATAAGATACTGAAATGTACTCAACCACAAAGTACATTTGAAATATCAACGAGAACCTGTTACTGTTTGGTACTATATACATGCTACAGGTTCTTAAGAAACCAGAGTAAATCATCATCTCACCATTATTCAGAAGGTATTAAATAGGTATCAAACGGTACTGGACATCTAAGATAAAAGAGGTTCAAAAATGATTTTTAAAAATATCCTTCTATGTTTTAACATGCTTTTCAAGTTTACAGCTAAAAAAAATAAATAAACGAAAAAAGAAAACAAAAAAATAATATTCTGCTGAAGACCTATGTATGTCATTATTGTTTTTTTTTTCATGCACATCAGCCAATTAATAACATTCAAAAAATCACATAAATCTAGCACACACCTACTTTGCCTGTCTGAGCCTCTACTACAGAAAGTTTGGAAAAAAATAATGTTATTGTCTGGAATTTCATGAAGTGGAGCAAAATATGCAAAATATATTTGCTTAAATAAGGGAAACCACAGTTCCACAGATATCTTAAAACTACAGTAAGATCTTCACAATTTAGGTAACAGTTTCTAGGTCTTACGACTGCACTCTTTAGTCCCCATTAAAAAGAAAAAGAAAAAGAAAAAAACATAAAAAACACTCCTTTAGCCCCGTCACCCAAGTTTGCATCAACTGATTTGACAAGAGTATAAAAATTTCAGTCATATTCCCCATGCAAATATCTATTACAATCCCCTACACAAGCCAACACCAATTCTAAACCCTCAATCAATGAACAACTCATCACAGGACACTGAGAAGCATCATAAGGACTCGCCCAAAAGAAAAATCAAATAAAACTTTCTCAGTGTTCAAGGCCCATACAGGCAACTGAAGGGTGAAGGGTGGGGGGGGAGGGTTGATGGATACTTGTAAAATGGCTTTGTTTAAATACTTAAGGAAACAAGCCATTCCATAAAGTTTAACATTCTGCAGTACAAGGGGACAGCATATCTTAGAATTCAAATCCTATTTAACAAGTAATAGATAATTAAGGTCAAGTGATTTATAATTATCTGTAAAGGATCTTATCCCAGAGAAAGACTTCTATGCAACTCTAGGAAAAAAAAAGTAAATACAAAAACAAAAAACAAAAGTGGTGTGCTTTACCATAATACATATGGCATCATATAATTAAGAATAATGAAGGCAATTTCATATAGCTGATCATTAAACATTGTTCTAAAACTGTATTATACACAAGATGATGAAATAAACTGGCATCTTAAGGTAAGTATACTATATATTAATAATGGTAAGGGTCAATCACTACAGATAAATGACAAAAGATAGGCCTAATTCAAACATAACTTTCACTTCTCTTAGCAAGGTATGCAACTTATCATTATGATGGTATTAAAAACTTGCTGGAAAGAGGGATCTTCTATGCCCATTAAGCATGCAAGCAGTGTGTATGTTTAAAAGAAATGCTCTGCACATATACATGTGCA
>BOPN01000459.1:173669-181169 GCA_017312705.2 Penaeus japonicus
GTAATCAAAATGTTGAACAATTCATCCAACCTTCTGAACTCATTCATACATTCATTCATGAATATCCTCTAATTTTCAATCAAAGTACCACAAACGAACACTTCTTTGCACATGAATCAACATTATGAACAAGCTTGATTTTTTCTTCCAATCCCGAGAATACAAAATCAGATAGAGGAAAGCTGAAACAAATAACAATGGCAGTAAATTCATGAAGAGTGAGGCACATCAAATTAAACACTAACATGCACATCAACCCAACACAAGGCTAAGAGAAGTCGAGCTTGGATTTCCCACATTGAAGCATGATTAACAATATTGTTTGCATTCCAAAATCCAAATATCTTGGATTCAGAATCATATAAAAATATTGATAGAAATAATGGTAAAAATGATAATAAAAATAACCATAACAACAATAATGAAAAACTCTCCCTAGAGAGGCAGCAAAGAACACAGAACAGGAAATCCAAGCTCATAATATTACCTTTCTTTTAGCCACTTGGCCTTAACCCTACAGTGAAGATGCAAGTTTAGACTTTTTTGTACCTGTATGGAGGCGTTGTGGTTTGGCATCCCTGAAGAAATAGAAATGAGCACTGTAAGCGCACATGGGGAGAGAAAGAGAAAAGAAAACGCGTCAGTACTTACATTAACAGACAAATGGTTGGGAATTATGACTCACGCAGCTGTAGTTACACAGAACAAGTTGGGAGGAAAGTTAAAAAAGACGAAGAGTGATGACAAGATAATAACAATAATGACAATAATAATCATAATAACAACAATAACAATAACAATAATAAAAATAATAATAAAACAGGAACCTTTTCAAGCCATGAATTAAAACAGAAAGAACAGCTGAGTGGTCATACAAACAAATACCCAAATGATTCCTACATAGTAATCCCACTTGTAAGTATTTACACTGTGCTTTTAATTAGACTAATATTCACCTTCACATGAAAACAAACTAAGTGTTATTGCATACTGCAACAAAATACTATCTGATGAAAGTAGTTCCTCAAAGGAAAAAAATACAAATAAAATAAAATAGTAACAATAAAAAAAAATGACAGAAAAGAAAAAACAAAACTTTGAATTCCACCACAAAAAAAAAACTTTCACTAACAATTAACAAGCAAACAAACAGGAACAAACAAAATAAAATCTGGGGCAAAACAAGTATTCATAAAAAAAAAAAAAAGAATGCAAGTAATAGGACAGAGTAACATACCAGCGATGACAGTATTGATGCATTCATAAAGCAGAGACATAGCCGAGGTGCTGTGGATGGAAATTTTATGATTATGCTTAATGGCTATCCAAGAGAAATAGGCTACAATGACTTTATATGAGTCAGATATCAATATCAAATGAATAAGAGAGAAAAACAGGCAATAAATAACTTAATTCAATGTTCTTCATGAATTCTTCATGATTCTAGATAGTGATTGTATGCATTTTTATACAAAGAATATACTCAGTTACAATACTTAAGATTAAAAGAAAAGTACATATATCAAAGAAATTTTGAAATTAAAATCATGTCCCTCCCCTTAAGGTAATGAAATCTGTAATCTATATATATAGTACAGAATTTAAAAAATGTACTACATCCTACTTCTTGCAATACAGCATTTTACAGAAAAGACAGACACTTGTGACCTTTTTGTGCAAACTTTTGAAAATCATAAAGTGGATAGTGTTGGAAAAATTACAGGATAAATAACCTATCATCTACACATGCACTATGAATTCCATGCATGTATGCAAGTGATTCATTCTCTCTTCTCAGTTAGCAGATTTTCAGCAGTTGTGAAAGTGGCTGTTGCTAATGAGTTTCCTTCACTTCAACAGTCAATCAGTAAGGGTAGACTATCACTTATATGAAACTCCATCTATGGGATTCAAAAAGAGGATCTTTACTTAAGCTTAGGAGGATAAAACTACATATGCTTGACTTGGCTAAGAAATGATGCAATAATAATTAATTGTGAACTAATAGAAGCCCCAATATAATATAAAATGGAATGCACAAATAACTCAAAATGAACTAGATGTTATCCTCTTGCACAGTCTTGTTTCACTAGATGTCCAAGGGCCTACAACTAAAAGTCTGCACATATGGTGTTAGTGTTCCCACAATCCTGTTATATATACCTATAAAAAAGTAATTTATGAATATAAAATGAAAATTACTTGCACATCCACACCTGTAACCACCCACCATCTAAACTTGTAGCAAGCAAAATACCTGCATACATTAACATTCAACATCAAGCATGGAAACACAAATTTGTAGCATACATACCCCCCCCCCCCACACACACACACACACATCACCACCACCAACCCATATGCACTCACACAGACAGACAGACAGACAGACAGACAGACAGACACATACATACCCAGAGACAGAGACAGAGACAGAGACAGACAGACAGACACACACATACCCAGAGACAGAGACAGACATGACAGACACAGACACACACACATATATACACATACACACACCCAGAGACAAAGACAGAGACAGAGACAGAGACAGAGACAGAGACAGAGACAGACAGGCAGACACACACACACACACACACACACACACACACACACACACACACACACACACACACACACACACACACACACACACACACACACACACACACATACACATACACATACACATACACATACACATACACATACACATACACATACACATACACATACACATACACATACACAGAGACAGAGACAGAGACAGACAGACACATACACTTACACACACATACACATACACTTACACACACAGACACTTACACTTACACACACATACACTTACACTTACACACACATACACTTACACTTACACACACATACACTTACACTTACACTTACACACACACACACACACCCAGAGACAGAGACACACAAACACACATGTACACTTGGTCAAGTCCAGAGATCAGCAGTCATTCAGCAGTACAGTACATGTTTACCTGTGGATAAGATTTGTGAGGGGCTCTATCAGCTTCTTGCCTAATCTGGGCTCTAGGGGGGTCAGAGCTCCAAACTGCCAAAAAGGAGGGAAAGCTTCATCATTACGA
Organism: Penaeus japonicus; assembly: GCA_017312705.2. Classification (NCBI taxonomy): domain Eukaryota; kingdom Metazoa; phylum Arthropoda; class Malacostraca; order Decapoda; family Penaeidae; genus Penaeus; species Penaeus japonicus. The sequence continues at coordinate 176,786 of BOPN01000459.1, forward strand.
GGGTCGCAAGACTAGGACAATCGGATACTCGGCTGCAATACTTTGTCAATAAAAGATTTACAAAAGGTCACAACCACGTACAGGACATGTATATAATGGAACAGCATAAGAATGAAGTCTACAGTTTCTCCTTGCAGTTCTAAAAATAGACGATGAAAACTATCTTTATAGGGATGTCATAGATGAGGAGGGAAAGAAAAAAAAAGAGAAAGGTTCAGTAGCTGGAGCCAAAGTATACAGTAAATGGAGTCTACAAGAGTGTTGCATACAAATGTCTGTTTTTGCCTGATGTCTTACCAGAGGTTAAAGAATCTGTAAATTGGAGAGTGATTTTTACCCTAATGCCCATTCATCATAATCATATGTTAACAAATAATAAAAGCATGTGTAGTAAATAAAAACAAAGATTGCAGAAAATACTAATGCACATTGCAAAATGAGGTCTGCAATATGAAGGCCATACAGAAACAGTTCATAAAACAGAAAGAAAAGATATCAATAAGAAATCATTACATTGTGTGTCTAGTTGTGAGATCATAAAGAATGAGACTACAGGACTTTTTTCAATTATTTCCCAGGGAATTCATTAATATAGGAAACTATTTTAGAAAACTGAGTATTAGCAAATACTCTTTTCTTTAAACATAACCTTTAAACATGACTATTATAACAAAACAAAAAACAGAATGTGAACAGAGTCAAGTGCATGTACACTAGTTTGCTAAAAGATACATTCTTTTCAAGGAGAGAACAGAGAGAATAGCAATGAAAAAGAGAAGGCAAATGGAATGAGAACCAAATACAACAGTTTATACAAAATATAAGTATGATTCAGTGATTTCTTAAAAGGTCCCTTCTTGTAACAAACAGATTCCTTAGTCATTACTTCAACATAGGTCTTTGTACTTGCATACAGTATACTGCCACTAGTTTTAAAAATCATTCCTGTAAGAATGGTCTAAATGTTAACCAATGTTACCTTATCTGTAAAGATGAACTGCCTCAAATCAAAATCATACACTGAACAAAATTGTATCCTACAAACCAGCTGACAAATCATCACCTTATTAAATTCCAAAGAGTATAAAATAGTTCAATAACATATATTGTACAACTATTGTCTCCTATGACACAAGCTTTCCTAACAATACAGCAAAAAATGGCCTGTGTAATCACCTTCATTTCCAGGAATAAAACACAAGAACATGCACTAAAACATGGTATCATAAAAAAAAAGACAAAGGATGAATGTAAATTTGATCCCAAGGAGTCTGCAATGCTACATGTTGAATCTCTACACTAAACACAACTCTAGCAGTGAGGTAAAAAGGAAATGACAAATGCTGCAAAACAAGTTTTCAACCCAGGCAGGTGCAACCCTAAGTGTATTTTCTTTTTTCTTTTAATTCTTCCAGTGAAACTAGGCCCAAGGTGTAGTAGAATAATTACACAAGGGTCATTTAATTCATCTTGCTGTACCTGCTTATAATCTCAATGAGGGGCTCACTCAGCCTTCTGCCTAGTCGGGGCTCAATGCTCGTAAGAACCCCAAACTGAAACGACTTGTCTGTCAGCTCACCAAAATAAATTATAAAATTTATCTGAATACTAAGAAAAAAGAAAGGAAATTATGAAGAAAAATATAAATAAAAGAGTTGTTCATCACTGTGCTAAAACATAAAACTAATAAACAGATAACAATTAAAGAAAACAATCCAAATAAGTGGGTTCTAATAAAATCATGTCAAATATTTCCTAAATGAAAAAAAAAAAATAGAAATATAGTAATGATTTGTTTCAAATTAAGTGCAACATCATTCTTGTAAAAGTCCATGACACTTATTAGAAAAAGAAACAAAGGAGAAGAAAACAGATTCAGCAATTCAATTATCTGGTAAGAGCCATAGTCTGCAACTCAGCTATATTCTGGTTGTGATCATTTGATAACATTTATACTGGCTGATAATAAAAAATGTATATCTTATATTATTATTCATCATGACCAATTCAAACTCTTTTAACTGTAGGTGTAATCAACATGTAAGGTTAAAATTATCTGACATGACAAAAAAAGGATCCTTGCACTCTCTAAACACAAAGATATGAGTGAGAAACCATAATAGTTGAAATGATATAGGAAAGACTGGAGGGAAAATGCAAGACTGGAATCCTTCGAGACAGTACTTCCAGACTATCAGAACCTGAAAACAAGGTCTTAAAAGAAATCAGGAAAAACTGAGAATGTGAAAAAGAGGTGTATAAGTTAAATTAAAGACATGAATAATGTGTTAGAGGGAGTAAGATCAAGGAAAGCTTTGTTTGGAGGAGAAATACTATATGTCAAGTAAGATGGAATATAATGGTCAGATACAATCACCAACAAAAAACATTTGTTAAAAAATGCAAGCATCTGTCAGGAGTCCTATGAAAAAAAAAGTAAAAGTGATTATCAACCTTGTCCATGAATTACACTGTAACAAAATATATAGGCTACATAGTTGGTTAGACACATACAATAATGATGACAATGATAATAACAATGACTGTACAACAATAACAGGTTGAAAATTATTTAGGTTTAATCAACCCTACATAATTTAAGCTGGGTATATAACTCTTTACATAGAAATAACTGATGCAGTGTTGTACAGCCTGCTGCATTCTATTGGCAGATATTATTGTAAATCAAATTAACACAGCGGTAAATATAACTTTATATAATAAAACACTGCCATAATAAGAAAGAATTTAAAAGTTTGACATGTCATGAGTTTTTCCTTTCTTACTGTGGCAGTGTTTTATTATATCTGTGTTGTGCACGTTACCGTGATTGTGTTATGTGATTCGTAACTATTTACGATAAAGGTAAAATTTACTGATGACCATTCATAATTTGGAGAGACAGGTGAAATGGAGTTTAGTTCTCTATGGTTCTCATGGAGGCTTTGATGTTTTTGCTTTACCCCCTTTGAAAAGCATTGTCATTTGCAATATAACAAGCTATATAAAAAAAACAAATGACAACATATGAATTACTAGACAATGGAGGATAACCATTCATGTAAAATTTCAAAGCTCACTCACCAATTTGATGATCTTGATGAGCATCCAGTTATTAGTGGAGGAGGTCATGAGTTTGAAGAAGACTGGTGCGAGACTAAGGTAGTTCTTGGGGTTCTTGCGTGCCAGTTCGCAGATGACGTTGACAGCCGCCGACTGCACACCAGGATCTGGGTCCTCCAGCTTCTCCTTGAGGCGGGGGAAGGCAGGTCGTAAGGCCTCGGGGAACTTGAGAAACACTTTGTAGAGAAGGAGGACTGCCTTTTTCCGGAGGTATGGCTTGGTGGATGTTAGCTGTTGAGGAGGAATATCTAATGAGATTCAAACAATAATAATGATTATACAAATAACAGTAAAAACAAGCAAAAGAATAAGAGTATCAAAACTCAAGTCATGTTATATCTTTATCAATGCAAAACAATACAACCAAAGGACATTGTGGAACTTTTAACAATCTAGTCTTTCACTAGTGATATTACCAAGGTCATGACGTCATTGGCCAAATCTCTAGCAAGATCTCCACTGATGAAACAGGCCAGGCCAGTGAGTGCAGTGCCTGAGTCGTACATGTTTTGACTGTTGAGGTCTTTTCGGATCATATTTGTTGTCAGCATGAGGACCTGAAATGTTGAAAATAAATATGATCTGAAATATGTTTATATCTATATTTGAGAAGAAAATAAATAGAATTAAGAAGATTAATAAAAGAGAAATAATGATAGGGAGAAAAAAGAGAGGAAAATATTTTTTAAGAAAGTAAGAAAATAAATCAATCAATCTGGTTGATAACCCTTTACATCTGCACAAAGACTAAGAAACTAAAGCAATCACAATAATAATTCTTAGAAATCCTGGGTAAACAGTTTACAGAATTCTTTTCTCATTGTTCAATTCTTTATCTACTTATCTGCTTTTCTCCTTACCTCTGTGTCTTGGTGGAAGCACTGTGAAGCGGCTAAGTAACCAATTCTCTTGAAGGTGAACTTGGGAGAACTCATCACTTCAATAATGTTGAATCCTGCCCAGCTGATGTCATAACCTAGCATTTGCAACTGAAAAAAAGGATTCATTGGATTTCATGTTTCATTGTTTGTAATGGCACAAAAAGTGTGTAATTGATTTGGGGAAAATTTATCTAGTATGGTAGAGAGCTACTGATACAAGTGTTTATTCATAGATGATAATTATAGTAAAAGCCTTGGCAGAAACATTTCATCTAATTTCCTGACTAGCTGAATATTCAATTTCCTTTTGGTTCTCATAAAGCACAAACTTGATGCCAAAGGTTAGGATTATCTTGTATTTATATTTTACATATACTTTT
>BOPN01000459.1:183669-218669 GCA_017312705.2 Penaeus japonicus
TGCTCATACAACCATACATAAATCTGTATCTGTTTCTTTACCTATAGATCTACTTATTCATCTATCTATCAAACCACATATATATAATGTATAATGCCTATCCATCAATCTATAAAACACACTCAATTTTATATACAATATCAGCAATAACATAAGCCAAATAAAAAGCAGAAAATGAAGAAGAAAGAAGGAAGAAAGAAAAAAAACATCAAAACTGCAAGATGTTACAACACAGTGTCTCGGCAATTGAAAAAATCCCAAGTAACGTTCTATGGGCATGACACGTTGCTTTCACTATGGGTAGGCACAGATTAATTTCCACGGACTTGGCTAGGTACATTCCAAAGAAACTGTATAGTTTATGACCATTCTCTGAAAATAAGGAGAAATGTTGGTAAAAAGTACATGAATTGATGGTGCACAACAGAAAAGAGTGCAAAGCAAAGGGAAAAGAAGCAAAAGAAAATTAGTAAGAAATGGAATAGTAGGAAATGAGGGGAGGCAGGAAGAAGAAATGAATGGACACTATTTTATCTTTAATTTTTCTTATCTTATAAAAGCTATGATAATATGAAAGAATGTGAAAGAGAACAGGAGGATAACAAGACATAAAAAGTTATGTAAACCATAATAATAATCAATAAGTGACAATAATTACAATCAATCTTTACTTTTTTCCCCTTGGAGCATTCATAGCATGACAGTGCATCATGAAAGTTCCCCCTGAGACAAAATGATATTCCATTTGCTAAAGCCTCTGTCCCTGAGCCGAGTTAATCCCCAGGACAAACAGCGGCATTTGCATAACCTGAGTCACCTTTTGATCATGTGGCTCCTCCCAACAAAAGATTGGTTGGCTATCAGATTTACATAGCTGTATCTCGGGTTTAAATCATGGGCTAGAGCAAAACCATCAATATGGAAATCAAATAATTGATCAATGACCTAGTCCTCTACACAAGAAAAGAAAAGAAAAGAAGCAAAGTTAAATGGGAAGAAGAGAATGGCAACATCACAGTGGCATGGGGAGATACTTGTACCCTCTCCTGCTTCACTTCTTCCCCCCTCCCCTCCCCTGTATTACTACTACTGCTGCTTTTTTTTCCTGTTGCTGCTGCATTTCTTCCTGCTGCTGTTTCTCTTCATGCAGCTTCTACTGCTACTTTTGCTGTAATGCAGCTGTTGCTCCTCTTCCTACTACTGCTACTAAGGCTCCACCTCCTGCTTTGTTTCTTTCTGCTGCTGCTACAGATTCTCCTACAGCATTTCTTCCTCCTGCTGTTGTTACTGCTGCTGCTACTCCCACCCTTTTACCTACTCCTCAATTTCCTGTCCTTTCTCATCTTTCTTCTCACTCTTCCTCTTTTGGATATCTAACATTTAAATAGTGAAAGGAACTAAGGTCTTCCTCCTATCTATATGCATATTTTCCCATCTAGTGCATAACTGGGAACATGATACGTATTTTGTGTCTTTGCTATAGTGTTAGTTGGGTATAGTTCTGCCTTGATTTCAAGAGCAGTCTAGATTCATATTATCCTGAGTTTCACATTCATAAAATGACTAAAGAAGATGCATTTTGTGATACCATACTGGATATACCAGTATAATAGTAAACATGACACTACAAACTCTTGACAACAATAGCATTAACAATACTAACATTTCTACAGATATGAACTAAAATGGCTTATTTAAATAATATTCAATAAAAAACTGACACTATAATAATTCAAATAGAAACAAAAATGACATCATGAATATGATAACAATAATGCTAACATTTTTATCAGTAACATAATGAGGTAGAAAAGGAAAAAAAAATATTTCACTTCCAAAAATAACTTTCAAAATGCCTACAGACAACATAGCAAACAAATGTCTATTTTTTGATCCTCTATATCATTTATGAAATACATTTCTCACATCTTTATCATTGAATGATAACCAAAAAAGATATGATTAAGCAATTAAATAATTTAAGGATGCTAACACACCCTAAATAACTGAAATACCTATATATGTTTTACAGTATGATTACACTCAAGTATGTGGATCGTAACTAATTAAATAACAATAAACAATATGAAATATGAAACTGATGTCATAAAGTTACAACTTGTATATCAATCCCTAAAATTCCTATTCACTAGATCTTTGCTTCCTACATCTTTTTTTACATAGTAAAACTATTTACTACAACATCAAACTAGCAGCCTGTTTTCTTGACCCTTTTTAAAAATGAAAGAGAAATAGTGTCAACTGATTAAGTTAGCATGTCTGGCCATACCCAGCATGCTATTCCCACACCCCATTCTTTATAGAGCCCCCAACCCCTCTTTTTTGTTATGAATGGAATGTATTGAGTGGAAATAGTAATTATGGTGTCTCTATCCCCCTCCACAAAATACAATATTTAGTGTACAGCCAACTTTTGGCTTCTTGCTGTCCCTTTCCTCTCTGTCTTTATACTTGACATAAGACAGTAAATCAACCATTCTCTGTGTTTAAAAGTCAAGTTCTTGGAATATCAAATTCAAAATTTGCCTTTCAGAAACTTGAAAACTCAAACCTAAATTGTTGTCTAGGGAAGCAGACTGAAAGAATCATCATTCTATACGAATAAGTCTCTGTGGCTTTCCAGTAACTGCAAGAAAAAATGCAAGGAAAAAAATCATCATATTACTAAATATATAAAAACCATGAGCAGCACAGTCTATCCCTTGCTAAATTGGTAAGGGAAAATGCTCAAAAGCCATTAAAGGATTAGATTTATCTAATCTTGGATTTGATGTTATCAAACATTTCAACATTTAACAAATAAATGGGTAACTGGCCATATCAAAATTTATGATGTATTATCTAATATATCTTTATCCTAGCCAAGGAATTAACAAACCTGTTATATGAACCTTGGTAAACTTCCATATAATAAGTATTTTTCATTTCTTTCACATTGAAAATGAGGACCATATATTTAAATATGTAACCCATTTAATATCCATAATCTATAAATAAACAATAAAAATAATACATAAAACTACTATACATCTCATTCTACAGTACATCAAAGGGCTATGCAAATTATTAAAAACACTTAGTAAAAAATGTCTCTTGCCTTCTTATTGCTCATATGAAATTATGCCACAGGCATCCAAACAAGCCATATCCATCAAATCATATTACACATTAATATGACATGGAAAATGTTTTAACAAATATTACATAATCATACCTAATATCCCTATCAATCTTGTTGATCAGTCAATCACCAAATGTACCTGAATCTGTCATACACCTGGATTTAAACTGGATCTAGGTACTTTTCCCCACAGCTAAAATAAATCCATAACTGTGTTTTTGCCCTGTCTATGAAGGACCCCCTAGACCCCTCCTCCCCCAACACTTTTCATATCTAATTATGCTTTTATCATTTTAGTTACCGTATGAGGTAGTATTAGTTATTTGTGATAAATTTCATGCAGGCCTATTCTTAACACTTTGATGAAAGTAAACCAAAAGCACAATTTACATGTGTAAAAATAGTAATACTCTTAGTTGGAAGATAATCTGTATTATACTCTCACTTGTCAGATATGATTTGAATTAAATACATGGTAGAAGAGGGGAGCCATATTGTTTTCTCTGTGTAACTGCAACTGATCCTAACATCCACATTTCAAATTTCATAATCTCTATCATGAAGTTCAATATGTTTGTAGTGAATTCTTTTACTTTCAATAAGTATGAAAACAAAGGAGTTCCTACTAGTGATAAACAGCTTCTGAAAAGGAATATTAGCAGTACTGACATACACAACAGATGACTTCCTGAAATGACCCTTGTCATGAAGGGAGGATTACCCCAATGGAAAGGTGAACAAGAGAAACTGAAGTACAACGAGTAAATGAAAACAAATAAATATAAAAATATGACATTTATTTAGATCTATCTCAAGATTCAATAGAGACATATCAAAAAGTTTCTCTTAGCTCAAAGTTATTAATCACATGGGACATTTAATGGCTTCACATATTATGGAAATTATATCAAGTGATGATCTCTGCAAGTTTCATACCCAAGGTAGCTTTGACACATACTAATACATAAATGAAGGTAGAAGTTTTGACGTAGTTATAAGTCTCGATGTCTCAGTGTCTAAATATGATACAAGTTTATACTATAAAAATCAGAAAAAGGATGAGAATGCAAAAACAGATATTGTACAACCTCTATATAAAGGGAATATAAATTGTTGACAACTGCCTCACATACACTTGCTCTTCCTTACCTATTAAATAGTAGGAAGATAACATCTTCTCAACTAATCAAAGTTTATATCAATTTTGATAATAACTTTGGTCTATGTTGAGAAGACACCCACAGCAACTTTCAAAATGACACTTCACTTCTCAACATTGAATGTATCCTAACTGAATCCACTTGAAATTCACTGTTTCAGTGAGGGATGAACTACAATCTGAAGTTCATTACAACTGTGGCATGTCAAGTGATCGCCACATCATCTGCACTTTATTCCAGGTAAGTTCAACAAATCTGGAGCGTATCTTGGCATGATAAAGATTGGGCTGGTTCCATAAGGATGTCTTCTAAACATTTATTCATATTTAATCCATTATATGTTCTCCTATTACGTTACCTGGCATACACACCGTCATAAATCTAAAAAAAAATGTATATATACAGAAAGATATCTATTTTATTTCAACAATAATAAAAGCAACTTCTCTCACCCTTGTACCAAGCCATACATTCCCCACAAATCACTTAGGAAATGAAAGACTATAATAAATAAATACGTTACTTTCTTTTTAATACGCCCATTAAGAAAAAAAAATACCTGCATAGGCCTACAACGATACGTCAATTCGTAACAAGAAGATTCATGACGTGTTTTGTCTCTGTCACCTCCCCTCACCCGTCATTCCTCCCCATTTTCCCCTGATTCCCTAACTCTTCGACCCAAATACGAGGCTCATTTCACCCTTTACTCAGCCTTGTCCTTTTTCTCACCTCTGTCTCCTTATTGTTACGGATTCCCCGGACCAAATCGGTGAGGTTCTTGTCAAACATCCTCTCCAGGTTGCCTTTCACCTTGCGCAGCGCCATTTTCACGTTCTGTCTCTCTTCGCCGGCGTCTCCAAAGGTATTTCTCGACAAGGAGTTGCTTTTACACACAAGGCATCGTCATAAGATCTACATAATTAAGTCCTCGGAAGGCGAAACTCCTCCTTCCTGTCACTGGAACCAGATGTTTTCCACTGGCGACCACAGGGAGTAGGGATGGTCATGTGACGTTGCAACCTTCCCACAATCCTCTATTTTCAACAAAAATCACTGGTTCACAGCTTATTTCTTTGTTTTGTCTGCTTGGTTAGGTGTGATTTCATGCGATTTTATAAGTCTTTGATTGGATGAATTGTCCGTCAGTTGTTAAACAGGAAGAGCGGAGATATTTCTTAGTTTTTCATTCTGACAGTCTGCCATTTGAGATTCTGCCATTCGGATATGAAACCCTTTTACAAATTACCACTTGTCTTACAGGCTTCTTCACGTGGATTTTATATTAAGATTTTTGTTATTCATTTACGTATTCGATAACGCATTTATACAAATAAATATATGTCAATCTCACGGCAAACATATCTCATAAAGAGAAAAAGTATTGTTTCATACTAGAGGAGGTAAACTAGAAGACCTAACAATTTTTTATTATCAAAATGTAAATTATTACGAAACAAATTGCAAATCAAAACGAAAACCTCAAAATTACCGTAAAACATAGAGAATCATAAGGTGTTCCCCCCGCGAGCACAGGGAGTGGGGAACCAAAACAAATCCATGCTCGACAAGAAAACTTTGTCACGTTGGTGTGTATTTCTTTTTCAATTGTTGAGAATATACAGCAAATATGATTACCATAGTATGCTAAGATGGTTATTATTCATCAAAGATTATCTCAGTGTTGATTTGTAAGTGATAAGTAAATAATAGGTAGAATTTTCAGTGAACACGTTATGTTATTTGTTGCACACTGGAAACCATGATGAAATGTCCAGATTATATTTTTTGTGTTATGACGTCTTGTCAATGTTAAACGTCGTTTACCATTACAATTACAGTAAAGGATAACCCCATTTGATATCTGTTTGCTCTGTTCGGGAATGTTATATCCGGTAATTGTTGTTAAAAGGGTATCACCGAAACCAAGGAATCTGGCGTGGAAATGTGTACCGTCTATATCTATTAGTTTTAGTCCGCGCTGCGACCAACTACCCCCATGATATTTGTGCCGATAGCGGGGCAGTAAATTAAGAATATCTGGGAAATTGTCTAGGTCGCAAGAACAAAAGATCCTGAGAGCAAATAAAGTTACTAGGACATTTAGTATAGACTGGTAAGTATCACATTAAGTCCAATTTTGTTAGTATCAGTGAAAAGAACCTTCCCTTTAACAGGGTCAGACCACTTTTGTGCTGCATATTAGCCTTTGTTGGAATTATGATCTATTTATTCCTTCAGTTATGATGAACTTACATCGAATACTAAGTAGTATTCCCCAGTATGGAAAATTTGGTACTTTTCTCTGAGATGTTGGGTGCGTTTGGAAAAACCCTGAAGTGTGAAGTGTGCAGTGGTTGATTAATGTACTCTTCAAGTGTGAAGTTATTTAAAATTCTTGAATTAAGTATAGCTTAGATATGAGTTACAAGCCCTCCAAAGAACAAAGCATATGCCAAGAATACTTTCTTACATGTGATTGCTGTTTAATTTCTATTTGCGCAGAATGCCAACCCTGAAGTCCACAGCCTTATCTACTAATGGTTGTACATAATCATCCAGATGTGCACTGAGTATCTGAAAAAAAAAATCTAGGGTGTTTAGTTGCCACACACATCTAAAGATGCCCATCCGAGACTGAACAGCTTCAATATGCATTCTATCTCAGAAGAGGCCATTTTGCTCTATAGTTATTATCCTGTCTGAAACAGGCCACATCTTCAGATGTTCAGCTTGAACTAGACATCTTAAGACGTGTTTTCTATTATTTTCTAGACTTATGGTATGATATGTGTCTTTATGAGATATTACCATAGAGATACTAATTAGCATCTGATATGATGCATTAGTTATACAACTAAAGGAGTAACTAGCTTGTATTTGGAAAAAGATATGCAATGTGAAAGTGATCTCCATAGCGGAAGGGATAAAGGCCAACAGACTTCCATCATATAAATTAGGTAGATTTATGTCTCTAAAGTATGTCTTGCCAGAAAGTAATGTAGGACTTTAGAAGTCAAGTCCTCCTTAGACTTGGCAGCAGGGTCATATGGATGTCCTTTCTTTTGCATTGTTCTGTTTACTTTCTATATGTAATAGTATTGCTTTATGTGTTCTTGATTGTATGGTCCATTTCTGGACACTTCCTAGTTGCTTAATATTTTAAATGGTAGTAAATCTTTAAGGTGTACAGCATGTCCCGTCTCATCTTTATTTGGCAATAAATTGCCAGGTAGGTCAAATTCTTGACTACATGCCACTCTGAGTATAAGCAATATCTGAGAATAAATAATATGAACAGAGGATTTTTTTGGATTAAAAATACTACATTTGGCCAAAAGATATCATAAGTAGTCCATTGATACCATTGTCATCATTACCAGCAGTACACAGCTTTTCTGTGAAATTTCAGAAAGTGGCACATAGTCTTATTCATATTCATATACTGTATTTAAGTGGATCATAACTGTAGCAAACGTTCACGTATCAAATAACAGCATTTCAGTGTCGCAATACTGGAGTAAATTATTGATATATATTTAGATGGTGTAATGTTATAATTATTATAACTTTATGACATAGTAATATTCATATTATAAGGGTATTTTTGGGGAGAATTTGCATGGAGTGAAGTTTACCAATCTACATATGCTATTTCCTGTCTATTTGTATGAGATAGGTGTTTTGTTATTAACAGATGTCAAGCTGCTTCGAAACTCAGGACTTTACAGTTCTTGCATATCGAATTGTAAGTAGATAATAGATCCTTGATGTATATTATGCCCCCAATGTCTTTGTTTTTGTTATTATAGTCAGAAAAAAACTTGCTAATACACCTTTGGTGATAGAAGTGATCTCAGTAGCTTTTGGCATAGCACCTTTGGCAAAAGCCTTCCAACCACCAATGCTTTATGAGCTGGCAAAATAGGACTTAGAGACCTCTCTGGCAACGTGTTATTAAATGATAATCCAGTCCAAGGCATATAAGACTCAGTAATTGCTTGAACCATACCAGTGTATCAATTAATTTTACCTTTTAATTTTCAATTTGTTATTATTTTTCACAAATCAGTGCTTTTGTTTACAAGTATCTGGTATAAAGTATTTGTTATCAAAGCCATCTAGCATATAATTTGATTTTCCATTTGATAATTACTGCAAATGTGATGTATATTATAAAGTGCATTCATTTGTTGATTTATGTGCATGTGTGCTTACTTTTATTTTTGTTTATATTTTTTATTATTTTTTATATTGTATTTATATTGTTTTTATATATGTATACATATATATGTATAAATACGCATACACATTTACACATTCACATACACATATACATACACATACACATATACATATACATACATATATATATATATATATATATATATATATATATATATATATATATATATATTTATATATATATATATATGTATATATATATATGTATATATATATATATAATTTATTTATTTATATATATACACACACATGCATACATACATACAGTATCCGCAAAAAAGTCTGCCCACCTGCCAACGTGCAGAAGGGCATGAGTCATTTATTGTATATTGTATTTTCCTACCCTGGAATTATTATTTTTTGCATATCTGGCAACTAACTCTTCTGGCAGGGTCTGTGAGTGGTGTATATTGTGGTACATCTCTGAATTATGGTCAGAAGAATGATTATGTCACACATTCTTAGCATCACTTTTAACACATTTTTGACCACCTTCCTTCCTGCTCTGTTATTTTTTCTCCACATTCTCTATCATGCCTACCAAGCAGTTTTCATACAGGATAAAGGCAGAATTCTCACCCTGATTAAGGAGAATGTGTCTCTAAGGGAAATTGCAAGGTGTACTGGACAACTTTTTTCTACTATCAATTGACTCAAAGCTGTTGCCAGAGCCGCACTGACTGTATGACCCTCCTAAGAAATTTATGTATGTATATATATGTATGTATGTATGTATGTATGTATGTATGTACGTATGTATATGCGTATGTATATACACACATATACATATACTATACATATACATATACATACACATACATACATACGTATACATATATACATACATATGTACATATATTTATACATATACACATACACACACAGACACGCACACACATACATACGTATACATATATACATACATATGTACATATATTTATACATATACACATACACACACAGACACGCACACACATACATGCATACATACATACATACATACATACATACATACATACAAACATATATACATAGGGTAACATGAGGAATTTCCAGGGAGGATAAGCCAAGGGGGTAAAGTAAGAAGAAGAAGAAAGAAAGAAAGAAAAAGAAAAAAAAAAAAAAAAAGGTCAATAGGTCGAAGGATCAAAAAGAGATAGAGAAGGGAAAGGCAACCTGTGCTTGTGACTACAGCACAGAGCAGCCATACTGACACAGGGGCACATTGCAGACACTGCACATATTCTGAACTACCTTCCTCTTCTCATTCTACCTGCACTACCACACTTTAGAGCCTGAGGTTAGCATCTTGCTATGTATCATTGCTCTTTGAAGCTAGTGCTTGGTAGAGACTGTGGAAGGGCGCCATTCAAGGCTTTTTTCCTTCTGGTGCTAGGAGAGGGTGGTGCCTTTTATATGTTTGGGATTTTAAACCAAATCTATTTTAGTGAACATTATGGTGATTATAATATTATATTGATAATTTCCATTGTCAGTTATGAAACATAGTAGTTATTCTAAGTGTGACTGAAAAATACCAATAATGGAAAACACAATTAAAAAGTTGCCCAGACCTTGGTTTTATTCTTGCAAGTTTACATTCATAATTTTTCAGACCTTGAAAGTTATTTCATGATATGCTGATTTTTTCTTTCTTTCTTTCTTTCTTTCTTTCTTTCTTTCTTTCTTTCTTTCTTTCTTTCTCTCTCTCTCTCTCTCTCTCTCTCTCTCTCTCTCTCTCTCTCTCTCTCTCTCTCTCTCTCTCTCTCTCTCTCTCTCTCTCTCTCTCTCTCTCTCTCTCTCTCTCTCTCTCTCTCTCTCTCTCTCTCTCTCTCTCTCTCTCTCTCTCTCTTTCTCTCACAGTCTCTCTCTCTCTCTCTCTCTCTCTCTCTCTCTCTCTCTCTCTCTCTCTCTCTCTCTTTCTCAATCTCTCTCTCTCTCTCTCTCCCTCCCTCCCTCCCTCTCTCCCCATTCTCCCAAGTTTTTTCTTCCTTTTTCTTCCATTTTTGCTGACATTCAGTTGTGTGTACTGCATGGATGTTTATTGTAATTGCAAGAGTCAAAGAAAATGTTGCTATTTGATCATGTTTTCTGGTGGCCTTTTATTGTTATTAAGACTAGCTAGGCCTGAACTAATGATTAACCCATTCCCGACGGGGGAATTCTAGCCTAGAATGTCTAAATGCCGGGGCGTTCGAATTATTAGGCCTAAATCAATTGAATGGCTGGCACAATACTGTGCCGCCCGGCAACTGGGCTTTTGAATGCGCGGTACACATGCTGTACCACCCGTCCTGTGTGGGTTAACTGATTTTTTCTTCCATTGTCCTCATGTTTTTTTTGTAGATCATTTATGACATGTACCTTGTTGATTATTTTCCTTTTTTCTTTTCTAAATTTTGGCTTATTTTGCAGGTTGTTATTGTAAGCAAAAGACCATGGGGAAGAAAAAGCGACAGCACCGGCGGAAGGACCGGGACGACAAGATGTTTGACCACCAAGATGATGCGATGCAGGAAGTGGATCTAGACATGGCCCACAGACTGGGGGCCAAAGGCACTTCGAAACAGAAGAAGAGGATGAAGAGAAAGCTCATGAGAGAGTTGAGGTTGAAGGAACAGATGGACAAGTACAAGGGCAAAGAGGGCAAAGAAGAATACACAGGGTGGCACACCATCAACATACAAGGAGGATCGCCACTGGAGAAGAATTTCATCCTTTCAAGCATTGGAAGCGACGTAGAGGTAGAGTTCCGGCCTCTAGGCTTCTTCAGGATGGAAAACACAAGCGGATTTTACCTCGAGAGGAACGAACCTGCAGCCACTGCTATCGCTGCCCTCGACAAGAGACTCCAGGGCCCGGATGGCAGTCGGCTCAAGATCAACATGAAGAAATGTGAGACGCCAGACCTCGTGTTGAATACGGACCAGTTGCAGGTGTTGAGAGATGTCCTTTCTAAAAGATTCAACAGTGAAGCCTGCTTGTTAGATCTTTCCAGTTTTCATTATGAGCAGAGATTCTTAGACCAGGACATCCTGGCTCCTCTTGCTAGTGCCTCCATCATGAAGCATGTTGTTCGTATGATTAGAGAAAATGTGCCACAGCTTAAAGCACTCAATTTAAGCAAGAACAACTTCAAGGTAAAACATTTAAAAGGCCTGCAGGGCTTGAACATCGGAAATTCACAACTTGCAGCTCTCAACCTGGAGCACAATGACATCCGAGACATATCAGTGCTGAAGCAGGTGAAAATGTTCCCTTTGTCAGAACTCAACCTTCAGTTTAACCCTCTGCTGAAGAATTACAAGGACTGCCCACTGAAATATATTCGCCATGTTAGAAAAGAGATTGCCCATTTGAAAATCATAGATGGTGTGGATATTGACGCTTATTTATTAGAAAATGGCAAGGTCCAAGCGAATGGGCTAGAACAGCCTGCTTCTCAACCTAATGCAAATGATGTCGGCTCGAGTAGTAATACTGTATCCGAAGGGATGGTCCGCACCTTTTTAGAACAGTACTATGCCCTCATTGACACCCCACAGCGGAGTAATCTCGTTGCTGCATACACTCCTGATGCCGTGTTGGAGGTTAAATCTTCCGTCAGTGAAATCAACAGTAGTGTGCTTGTTGGGCATGATGAAATCTCCAAAGCACTTGTGGGTTTCCCTGTGACACAACATCAACACAACACCTTCTCTTTCAATATCCAGCCTTTGAGCCCAAACATAACACAAGCTATTGTAACAGGGCAAGTTCTTTTAGCTGGAAGTAACACAGCAGTTGCTTTTGCAAGAAAAATGAACATTGTACCTTTCAATACAGGATTTTGTTGTTCTCAGGACTTGCTTGAGTTGCGAGGATTATAGAAAATAGCTGTTTGGGACATTGTATTTGTAAATTTAGCGGGTAAAATTTGAAAGCATAACCATACAAAGTGGAAAGTTGACAAACCATAACTTATTAATTGTAAATTCATCTGTTCTTACTGTTAATCTGCAATCATAATGTGAAATACACTGACGAAAAAAAGATTAATGGAACAAATACTATATTCAATTCGGTACCAGACTTGTCTCCCACGAATATAAACAGTTAAAGAGTTTGAAAGGAGTATCATTATTCCAAACTCTAGATGAATTCTAGACATAACTTCTGTGAAGTCAAACACTATTTAACTTTGTGAAAGCATTCCAGTGTATATCTCATAAACAGGAGAGAATGCTTTGACCAAGAAATACCATCTTTACATTTTTGTGTCATCCAAGTGAAGTTAACTTGCTGTTAAAAAATTATTTGTATGTACTTTACGATCATGATATATGTCTTCATACATTGTTTTCTCTTGTTCATCATGTTTGTATGTGTAGAGAGAGTGTAATTGGTTTACGTAGGTGTGAACAACTGATGAAAGTTGCTGTTGTATGCTCCATGATGTATGAAAGGGGAATGAGACTGATGAACAAACAGAAGCCTTTCTGTTTAGTTCAGAAAATGACTGCCAGTCCATTCAGAATCAAAGACTAAGGATTTGTACTATTTTTTCACAATAGATGCTATCACCAAATCGCTCTTTGCAGAAAAGGCAGTATGTTACTGCTTCTATCAACAACTGGAGTATTTGGTGATTTTAGAAGCACATTAAAGTTTTAAGTTGCATATTGAGTTTCCTGAAGCCCTTTGCTTTATTAATTATTATTGTTGTTGTTATTATTACTAATAATTTTGTTATTATTATTATTATTACTATTAGGATTATGGCTTTTTTAACATAACAAAACTGCATGAAACTAGAGTCTTTATTCACTTTTGTCATTAATTCTTTTATTTTTTTATTATTTCTTTAATAAGCTGTATTACTCAAGATTTGGAAGATGGAATTATAACAAATATATTGCTGATCTTGCAATCATGCAATGTAGTGCTGTTACAGCAATGTCACTAATATCAGGAGTTTCATATATATGCTTACAAACTTTATTGTGTAAAAAAAAGTATGGTTAAGAAACGACTCAATATCAGAAATGAATATTTGTCTCTTTGAAACTGTTAAGTCAAACCATTACCAGGTAAAAAGAAAATTTGTCATTTAATGTGTTCAATTGAGCATTAGATGGATGAAAACAGAAGACAAATATATATTTTCATTTTCTATTATTTCTTTTTTTTTTTACTCCTTTTCTCAAGTGTGAAGATTTCCAGTGTGTATTGAGAAGGGACACATTAAGCATAGATATTTATTGTGGGTAAACTTACAACATACTTTATAATTGCTTGTTAAAAAGTTTGCAATACAGATTTTTTTTGTTTTCCACCATTGAAAGAAGACTGCCATGAAATGTGACCTGACCTCCATACTCAGGAATTTAAATAACTGGCAATCACCAAATATTTATGAAATCCTTTTGATTTTCTATCTGAACAAAATAATACTTGTCACATTCTATGTTGTCTGTAACTTTAACGATCAAGCATTAAGGCAATTCCATACTTTTAGGTATTAGATGCAGTGTATGCATTAACTCAAGACAGCGAATGGACTGTCTACTATGGTTTGGTTTTCTTCATCTTCCTTTTCACATGGATGGTTCCACAAGTGCCTATTCACTAAGTAGTCAATTTGTAGGCCTACCTGATCTAACCCCTTTATCCCTTTCCTTGAGTTTTCAGTTTTCATTTATATTACAATTTTTTAAATGTTATTTTTACTATTGATCTTATTAGTTGTATAATGGTAATTACAACATTAAGAGTAATAAAAATATATTTAAAAATAAGGAAATTCAAGGAATGTTGTAAACAGGTGGGGTCAAGTATGACCACTAATTCACTAATTGGTAACTAAGCCCTGTTAGAGCCATCCATGTAAAAGATAAATAAAATAAAACCACACTGGACATTGCACGTATTTATAGACTCTCATCTCTATTTGGAGTAATGAAGGGACAAGTATTTGAGTGTATTACCATTTCTTTTCTGTCTTCCAGAAAAATAAAAAATATTTAGGCAGTAAAATAGATTGTCCCTAGGATTATCAGTAAAGGAATTAAAGAGCATCATATTTCATTTAAGTGACAAGTAAATTTCATGGTTGGGGTGAAAATTAGTTACGTTAAAATTTTTAAATCCGGTAAAAAAAAAATTTTCATTGCCCATATTTATTAATTTGATTTAGTTTTAAAGTATTTAAAAAAACAAAGGGATGAGGGAACTGTAATGTATGTTTTAAATGTGGCAATTGATAACAATTGATTACATTGTAAGCATATGTTAATTTCTTTATTTTCAATAATGATACATTACTTGCTAGTTAAGATGGACACAAAGAATCTGATTACCATTGATTTGGTAAATACATTGCATAAGCATGGATAATAAATATACAAAAAGTACCTGTCTACATAATATAGGAGTATACAACATTAATTTCTGTAAAGGATATTAAAAAATAAATCCTCATTGAACATCTTTTACTAACAGCGATAAAGTACAATAAGCCAAATATAGAATATATTTGCTATACACCTACAACAATTGCAATTTCCAGGTGACATAACAGAGTATGCAGATGTATGTGTGTGTGTGTGTGTGTGTGTGTGTGTGTGTGTGTGTGTGTGTGTGTTTGTGTTTGTTTGTTTGTGTAGTGCATGAACACTAAATTTGCATTTCAAAATATTGATTAAACAGTTTATACTACCTTCCCCATTTACATAATGTTTAAATGTGAAAGTACTTCATATTTATTCATATTACTAATATATTTTAAGGTGTAAAGGTGTGTTTATTAAGGCTCTTGCTTTTTTATGGTGGTTAATAAAAGTCATGTTATGTTCCTTTCATTTTATTTGTTAAAGTTATGTGTATAAGTTTGTATTAAAAATAAACAATTTCCAGAGAAAGTTTTCAAAGCCCTGAAAACCAAATATTACTATCAGAGATGTGTATGAAAACCTGTATTTCAAAGAGAAACAATCTATTTTCTTTTGCACAACTTAAAAAAAACAAAACTTTTAGCCAGTAAATAATTTCGATAAAACTTATTCCGTAATGTGTATCAAAATCTGGAAAATTGCTAACATTATGCACATAACAGGCTTCTTTATTAAAAACAAATAATAGATTTTTAAAATATTCATTAACAAATAATGATTTCTTATAATATCCTTGGAAATGGTGCGTTGCCTATCAGAACAGAAACAAATTACCTTATTGTCTAAATTACTGGCAGTTGTACATTAACATATGATCACCTGATTTGCTAACAGGATTTGCAAAACTGACATAATTTGGTTCATCTTTTGACTGACTTCAAATAATAGCTGTGACCTAAGATAAAGAATAAAAATATTTCCATTCCACTTCAAAGACATTTAGTGAAAGTATTTACTTGCACAATTAGAGAAAAAATAACTCATAGGTACGGAAAAAAACGTTTTCTCTTTTCCTTTCTCAATTCAAGAACACAAATTTTACTCAATAGATTTTATAGGTGAAAAAAAAGACCACTGATGCTCGCGAGTTGACTCCTCGAATCCTAGACATGGCTTGCTTGCTTGCTTGCTTGCTTGCTTGCTTGCTTGCTTGCTTGCTTCTTTCTTCAGCATGGTGGCGACAAAAAAACGTAAATAAAATAAAATAAAAAAGAAAAGAAAAAGAAATCAGTTCTGTGCAATAGGGATGACCTTCTCCTCGTTCCCAGCTATGGCGGGCAGAGGAGCCTCCACCGTCAGGACGCCGTCTTTGGAGAGCGAGGACTTGATCAGCTCGGGGTTCGTGCCCTTGGGGAGCAGGAACTCTCTGTTGTACTCGCGGTAAACGGAGCGGTTGTCAGACTTCTCTTCGTGCTTGGCGTGGACCTGCAGGAGAGGAGGGGGGATGTTTAGAGGAGGGAATAATGATTATAAAACGGTGCAGCTTGGCACGAAAGAAAAGAAAGAAAAACAACATGGATGTAGACAAAATAATAGTGCTGGTTTTTTTAACTTATCTAGGCATTCCGGGAGAAGAAATCAGGGATATTACATTAAAAAAAACTCCAATGCCACGGAAAAAAACAAAAATAACCAAAAGGCAAAACTCATCCTAGCAAACAAAGATGCTAACTCGTAACCCAATTCATCCAAAGACAACAGATATCACACCAAAAAGAAGACATAGCAATCGCAGAAAAAAAGGCTCACCAGAAGCTTATTATCAACTGTCTTGACAACGATCTCCTCGGGCTTGTACTGGCTGACGTCAAATCTTAACTTGAGTTGTTTACAGTCGCCCTCTTGTTGGATGAGGGGCGAGTTCATGCCCTCCAGCCATGACCCGGAGCCCTGGTTGCCGCTGGATTCCTGCTGCTGGCTAAAGAAAATAGGGAAATTGATATGAGTTAGGTTGCAATAATATGTATATTAAATATTACTGCACATGATAATTCTGTTTAGATTTTTAATCATGCTTAACAGACTTGCCTGGGTGTTATCCTACCAATTCTGTTTTTTTTTATGCTTTGAATTATTATAGATAGTTCTTGCATAATGGAATGGTGAAATGATACAATTTACCCTTATCAGTACATCTCGGGCCAAGTTCTAAATACACATTTAAAAAATGAACTTTAAACCCCTGTCAACAACACTTTCACTCCTTACAGGTATTCTATTCCAAAACACATAAAAATATAGATCATAGGTATGTATTTTCTACACAGTCATTTAGAGAAGACAAAGAAAAAACAAAGTCATCCATAAAACACTTTAAAATTATGTATCAGAGTTGAGTGTTTTCAACATAGTAATGTAAAAGATAATGAAGTAAAACAAAATCATTCTAGACACTAATAAACACATTATTCCAAAAAGAAGAAAAAATAAATAAATATATACACATTAATATAAACATAGAATTTTTACCTGTCTTTTCAATCGTAATGGTTTCTACGGCATCCTAAAAAAAACACCTTAAAGTAAATGCCAAACTATAAAAGATGAAACTGCAAGCCAAAAAATAAAAAATAAAAATAAATAAATAAAACAACAACTAATATACATGTTATATACTTTCGAAAGAAATGTTTAGAAAGACAAAGCATTGTAATCTACAATGTGCGCGTAATGGGGGAGGGGGGAGGGGGGAATGGGATGCATATACTTACACTATGAATGCAACGAACGCTCGTTTCAACATAACAATTGCCAATAAACTAAAGAACTAACGAACAGAAAAAGAAAAATGATGACAAAAACAAACAAAAAATAAATAAAAATACTCGTCAGAGTCTAAATATATACGGTCCTAAATAAGAGGGAAAGAAAACGTCATGAGTAATGGATCAACAGGTGGTAGGAGAGCTAAAAATACGGGAGGAAAAGTACAAGTAGAGCTGTAAAAATAGGAGTTGGAATAGAAAAAGAGAGAGAGAGAGAGAGGGGGGGGTAGTTGTTGTAGCAACATGCGCTACGAAAGTAGAGGTAAATCAACACTGAAAATAGAAAAAAAGAAAAGAAAAAAACAAGAGGCAAATACGAACAAAAGTAGAAGCAGAAGTTGGAAAAAAATAAAGAACAAAGCTCCTTAAGGAAAGTTAGAGAGAGAGAGAACAAAACAAATTCTCCCATTACATATTCATCTAAGGAGGAGGAGGAGGAGGAGGAGGAGGAAGTGGTGGAGCAGGAGGAGGAAGAAGAAGAAGAAGAAGAAGAAGAAGAAGAAGAAGAAGAAGAAGAAGAGGAAGAGGAGGAGAAGGAGAAGACCTTGAGGACACCGACTCCGACTCCTTGGTGACTGTGGTTTGGCCGTCGCGCCCCGTCACCCGGGTCTCGGAGCGACGTGAGCTATTGCTGAACGTCTCCGCTCTTCACGGGCAGATGGGGAGGGGAGGGATGGGGAGGGGAGGGGAGGGGAGGGGAGGGGAGATGGGGAGGGAGGGAGGGAGGGGAGGGGAGGAGAGGGAAGGGAAGGGAAGGGAAGGGAAGGAGAGGGAAGGGGAGGGGAGGGAAAGGGAGGGGAGGGGAGGGAATGAAGGAGGGAGGGAAAGAGAAAGGAAGGAGTGAGGGAGGGAGGAAGGAAGGAGGGAAGGAGGGAGGAAGGGATGGTAGGTGAGAGGGAGCAACGGAAAGAGAGGAGGGGGGGGTAAGAAGGGGGAAAGGGGAGGAAGAAAGATGGGGATGGGGACGAAGGAACGGGAAAGAAGAGGTGGGAAGGGGAAGGAGGAAGGAGAGGGTGACGGGAGAAAGGGAACAATGAGGGAAAGAGAGGGAGAGCGAGAGGGAAGGAGGGAGGACAGCAAGGGATGGAGGGAAGGGAGGGAGAACAAGGGATCGATGGAAGGATGGATGAATGGAGAAAGGGGGAGGGAGAAAGAGAGAAGAGAAAAACGAAAGACCCAGTTGCGTAATACATGCATGCGTCGCGTGTTTTCATTCCGTGTATGATGTTGATTGATGCATGGGCAGTGATGGCGTGGCAAGTCGAAAAGATGAAAAATGATTGAGCAATGTTGCAAAATAACACGAATAAAAGTCGTGGGCGTGTGGGCGCAAAAAGCCAGGAAGCAGAGGCGTAGGGATGAAGTTCAATTTCAGGATTTTCCCACAAATGTCACGTTCATTCATGTCGACAAAATGGCAGATTAAAAAAAAAAAAGATGTCATGAAAATAAAGAAGTACATAGGTTCACAAAAAAATGCAATAATAATGACGATGAATGCAATAATGCATAAATATCAAAATAAGAAAGAAGTGCAGACAAAACGTACCGGTATTGGCACATTTCGCATGGCACAACAATGACACCACATAAGAAAAAAAGAACAAGAATCATTTTTTTTTTAAATCAAGTAAAATAAAAAAATAAAATAGAAAAGAAAAAGTGAAAAGAGGAAATGGAAATCCAAGTCAAGCAACAGCACGAGAACCGGTTTATAACATCACGTTGTCCCGAACCCGGCCAGGCATTCGACGGTCCAGCGGGAGGGGCCAAGGTCGAGGAGGCGGGGCACGTCCATTTCAGCGGCGCGGGGGAGGACACATGAGCCAAGTGATGACCAATTCATCATCATCATCATCACCATCATCACCACCATCCAGGAAGGGAAGAAGTGCAGCACAGAGAGGAGAAGGGGTGAGGTGGAGGGACAAAGAGAAAAAAAAGCGAGTGTTAGTAGCGAGTACACACGGTTAAACAAGCATACTATAAGTGCGCCTTCTGCCAGGTGCTAAGCTTGATAAGTATTGTTAGTAAGACTTTTACAAAAGTGATTAATAGGCAGGGCACAATCACACACACAAAGAGATATAAGTAAACTATACATCACAGCTTATATGGAAGGCACAGACGAGGTGATATGTGCAATTAGATAAGTGTCACATTTAATACCGACACAATCACCTATATACATATACTAAACCTACAGCCCAACAACCTACACTACATATTCCACCCAGAGAAAGAAAAAAAAAACAAGCACAAACAAAAAAAGAGAGACAACCCAAGTCTCGTTCCTGAACAGAGACTCAACACGCCTCTTTTATTTCATCCACGTACACACGCACGTACGTACGTCTTTCCCTTCTGTTCCCACATGATGATATGCAAGTCATTATACATGGGATATATATATACAAATATATACACACACATAGGGAAGGATTACGTAAAAGCCTCGGTCGTCGCACGTGACTAATATTACCAATTTAGGATTTGCATTCATGGAAACAGAATGTGAGGAAAGGAAGGAAGGAGGGAGGGAGGGAGGGAGGGAGGGAGGGAGGGAGGGGAGGGGAGGGAGGAAGGGAGGGAGGGAGGGAGGGAGGGAGGGAGGGAGGTAGGTAAGAGGGAGAGAGAGAGAGGAAGGGGAGAGAGAGGGGAAGGGGAGAGAGAGGGGAAGGGGAGAGAGAGGAGAAGGGGAGAAAGAGGGGGAAGGGGAGAGGGATGGGGAAGGGGAGAGGGAAGGGGAAGGGGAGAGGGATGGGGAAGGGGAGAGGGAAGGGGAAGGGGAAGGGGAAGGGGAAGGGGAGAGAGAGGGAGAGGGAGAGGGAGAGGGGGAGAGAGAGGGAGAGGGGGGAGAGAGAGAGAGAGAGAGAGAGAGAGAGAGAGAGAGGGAGAGGAGGAGAGAGAGGGAGAGGAGGAGAGAGAGGGAGAGGGGGAGAGAGAGGCGGAAAGGGGAGGAGTAGTAGTTAGTTGTAGATATAACAGGGATGACGCGGGGAGAAAGAGATAAAAAAGACAAAATATATATATTGAGAGAGAGAGAGAGAGAGAGAGAGAGAGAGAGAGAGAGAGAGAGAGAGAGAGAGAGAGAGAGAGAGAGAGAGAATAAATCACCTCAACCGCAATGAGGGACTGTCTGGCGCGGCCGCGACATGTCTCCGAGCGCACCCGGTTTTAATAAGAGAAAAAAAGGGAAACTCGCCGCCAACCCACCGCAGACTAACTTGATCCAGGCCAAGTTGAATTTCGACGAATCTGTAATTCGACATTTAATCAACGTCCCCTCCTCCCTCCTCTATTTTCTACGACTCGTGCTTCAAGGCTAGGGCGCAGGAAGCCGTCGCGTCGCAACACATTCTCACGCACATACGCAAGCACACAACCCACGTTCACAAACATGCAAAAGCCACGCAGTAGTTCACGCTCACACACATACACAATGCACACAAAAGACAGTCACGAACATGTAAAACCGACAGCGTTAGCTCACTCTCACTCGGACACAGAAGGTACAGGTACACCGCATTATATACTCTCATGCACATGCACAATGGATAACAAACACTCATATTCCGCATATACACAAGCCACATCAAACTGGCGTATTTACACAAGATTCACCAAATACACTCAGTCATACACACAAAACACACACTCACAAGACACACAAGAATCACACTATCGCAACGCACAGCACAGCATAACCCACACAAGACACACTTAACACAGCACAGCACAACTCGCACAAGATACACTTAACACAGCTACGCATACGGACAACGTCTACCCTAAAACACTCACGCATTATGGAACAACACACAACTCAAACCACCAACACAGCCATACCAATCACAAAGCACACACAAGTCATCAATCGTGAACACCGTATCACATGCCTCCCCACGGACTAAAACACACCCATTCTGCACTTGAAACTAATGAACAATGAAACACTATACCGACGATAGAAAGGATCTCAAGTAAAAGAGATAAGAACATAGAGCGAGGGCTTGTGTGGCATTATCAACGCTTCTCTTTTTCAAATTGGTCTCCGGTCGGAATCGGCTTAATACTCTTTCTGTTGGTCTATCTGGGCCGACTCATTAGCTTACTCTTTCACTCGCTTATTCATTCATTCACTCACTCACTCGGTCATTCACTCATTCACTTATTCATTGATTAATTCATTCACACTCACTCACCCATTCATTAATTCACTCACTCACTCACTCTGCATGCATGCGTGCTCTCGCTCTCTCTCGCTCTCTCTCGCTCTCTCTCTCTCTCTCTCTCTCTCTCTCTCTCTCTCTCTCTCTCTCTCTCTCTCTCTCTCTCTCTCTCTCTCTCTCTCTCTCTCTCTCTCTCCCTGGCAATATGTTTACCGGTTAATGGCAGCCGGTAAAATTAGCAGCGCTATGCACACCCGGAGCCAATAGGCAGCCTGTTTGATTCTTCTTTTCCTTCACGCATACATGCACGGTGCCAATAAACCCTTGACTGTCAGGCATGCCTCCATGTGAATGCAATCACTCACAAATGCGTGCATACAAATATGCATGCTTACACGCATATACAATGCATACATACGCATTCACACACACACACTCACCACTCTCTCTCTCTCTCTCTCTCTCTCTCTCTCTCTCTCTCTCTGTCACACACACACACACACACACACGCACACACACGCACACTGACACGCACACTCACAAAGGTAAACACGTTGAACAGGTAATGGCCACAAACCGCCATTTTTTTCTCTCAACTTAAATACCAAGCTTTGTCTTTCGTGTTGATTTAACTCTCGAGGGGGAGGGGGTGGGGGTACAGGGAAAGGATGAGAAGAGATAATAGAAAAGGAGGAAGAGGAGAGAGAGGAAGGAAAGGGAATTGGGGAAAAGGAGGAAAAGGAGTGGGAGAGAGGGAGGAAAGGGAGGGGAAGAGAGGGGGAGAAGGGTGTGGGAGGGAGGGGGGAGGGAGGTAAGATGGAGAAATATATAGAGATAGATAGAAATATAGAACTATAAAGAAAGAAAGATAAATAGATATAGAGCGAGATAGAGAGATAGTTAGAGAAAAAAAGAAAGGCAAGGAGAAAGAAAAAAAGAAAAGAGAAAATAAAGAAAGAAAGGAGAAGAAAGAGAAATGATACACACACACAAAAAATATATAAATAAAAATAAAAAAAGAGAAAGAAAAAAGAAAAAAAAAGAGAAGGATTCAGCCCTGAAACAGGACCCGCGAGGCTCCCCGTCCAGCCCAGCCCAGCCCAGCCCAGCCCGAATGCGAGCGAGGAGGGAGCGTGTCTTCGGAAAGGCCAGTGAGGTTAACGCGGCCTCTCAGAACCCTATGGAAGGTGGGCCTGCATTTCACAAGGGGGATTCTATTTCAGATTCTATTACGTTTTATCAATCGACATCATCTTATTTGTCTATCAACATTATTATGAAGGATCAATGTATAATATCATGATCATTATTCATTGCCAATATCATTCTCATTATCATTTTTGTTTCATACAACCATTTCCATTATAAAATGTATTTTATTATTATAATCATACAATATTAGTTATCAGTATGTTTATCAGCATTTTTTTTCCATTAATTTCTTGGGGGCAGTATAAGAGGGATAAGAGGGAAAAGAGAGAGAGAGAGAGAGAGAGAGAGAGAGAGAGAGAGAGAGAGAGAGAGAGAGAGAGAGAGAGAGAGAGAGAGAGAGAGAGAGAGAGAGAGAGAGAGAGAGAGAGAGAGACAGACAGAGAGAGAGAGAGACAGAGAGAGAGAGAGAGAGAGAGAGAGAGAGAGAGAGAGAGAGAGAGAGAGAGAGAGAGAGAGAGAGAGAGAGAGAGAGAGAGAGAGAGAGAGAGAGGAGAGAGAGAGAGGAGAGAGAGAGAGGAGAGAGAGAGAGGAGAGAGAGAGAGGAGTGAGAAGAAGAGGGATAGGAAGAGGGAGAGGAAGAGGAAGCGAAAGAAAGATGAGAGAAAGATAGGAGGGAGAGCGAGAGGTAGGAGGGAGAGCGAGAGGTAGGAGGGAGAGGGAGAGGGGGAGGGGGAAGGGGAGTACAATCCTCCTCTGATTCATTAACATTAATTAATACTTAAATAACTAAACCTTATAAAACATAGTTGGATTGCCAGAGAGGCGAAAATTATCATAATAATCGAAACATGAAAAACAGCATATAATAAAAACACAAACGACACAAAAAACAATAAAATTAGCAACCGCGAATACAGGAAAAGGTTTTCGCCCCCCCCCCCCAACAAATCATAACCCCACTTGACAAAATAGCCATAAGAGGGGCGGATCTTGCGGGTGTTGGGGGAGGGGGGGGGGGGGCTGAGAGAACCGGCAGGCGAATACGACCCACCCCCCTCCCCCCTCCCTACTCTTCTCCCTAGAACGTGCCAGAACCGTCGATGTTGACCAGATGGCACCGGTCTGCAGATGGCGATTGCTGCAGTTCTCAGGCCGATCTTTATTTCCTCTCTCTCTCTCTCTCTCTCTCTCTCTCGTCTTCATCCCTCTTTTTTCTATTTTCTTTCTCTTTCATTCCATTTCTTTCTCTCTTTCTTAATTCCCTCTCCCCCGGCTCATAGATTCCTTGTTCTCCATATGAATGACCTGCTATCTGATAAAACGATCTAATCTGCATTCATGAACGTGTAACAGATCTTTGAGTCGTAAACAAGTTTACGATGTATAATATAAAAATAAAATAAAAATGAATTAAAAATAAAGAAAAACAATTTTTTAACAAGCTTGTTTTCTACGATGAATCCCATTCACTATTTTTTTCTAATTGCCCCTAGGTTATGGCCAACCCACACAAGTCATCAGTCTATTAGTAACCAGTATTTTTTTATGAAATACTGGTAACAAGTAATTAGTCAAGGAAACAACTAATAAAGGTAATGGCAGCAAAGTTATAATTATAATTATAATCATCATAATAATAATGGTAACAATGACAATAGTTACTGTCCACTTCCCAATCATAAGAACAATGACAACAGACCGCAAACAATATTAGTCCCTTCAACACCCATCCACTTTTGCAACTTCAAACCACACCATTAGGACCCCTTACCAGAATAGGCCAGGATCTCTAGAATAGGATCTCAAGGAAAAAAGCTACTGTAGTTTAGAGACCAGCGAGGGTTGCCTGTAGGTTCCGGGCTTAATGAAAAGGATCTTGATGGAATGTTGATGCATGGCCGGGTTACAGAAAGAACACGTGTGCATAGATGTGGACAGGTGGGGGACAGAAGACATGTGGTTTAAGCAGGCGGATGGCAGGACAGAACAGGTGTGAGTAGGGTGAATAGGGAGACAGGAGCGGAGCAGTTAATCACATGAAAAAAAAATCAGAACCGTAGGCCTGCATGTGGTCAACAAAACAGGGAACGTATAGTGCAATAAATGTAACTGAGAAGGTGATAGCCAGCTAAAACATAAACAAGCACGTGTTAAGAACGAGGTAAAGAAAAAAATATATAACCAAGCGCGTGATAAGAACAGGACAGGTAAAGACCAAAACCCACAAACAATACAAGGCGAGGAGATACATGAGGACTAAAGAAAACACGAGAAAAGTAACAAACGGCACTAGGCCACGGGGGAACAAATCCAGGGTCAGAGGAAGCAAGCACGTTGTTCTGAGGATGAAACAAGTTGCACTGAGAAATGATTCTCATTCATACTTTTCTTTTCCACTAAAGAACAAGCAAGCAAGCAATCGAACGGTGGCGACAGGGCAGCAGCAGCGGAGGTGGGGCGGCCTGGCATACACTGGCATAGGGCCAACAAGGAACCTTTCATGGGTGTCACATCCGCGGAGGCCGTCAAATATGCTTACCCCCCTCCCCCTCCCCCTCCTCTTACTCTTACTCTTGTTACTCCTCTTTTTACTCTTTCTCCTCCCCTTCCTCTTCCTCTCCCCCCCTCATCTTTCAACCTACTGACCCTTTCTCCACTCTAAATGCTCCCCCCCTCCCTCTTTTCCCTCTCCTTACACTAACCCATCTCCTGCACTCCACCTCCACCTCTCCACCTTCCTCCAAATTCCACCTTCACACGTGTCAGCCTACTGCCAGAGTCTAGATCTATCACCCAATCTGCCCATAAGACCTGATCCAAGTCCCCAATGCCCTAGCAGCGTAAGGCTCACTTCGGCATGACACATCACCCCAGCCACTGTTAAGTGTATTCCTCTTGAGTAGCTTTCACTCGTGTCGGATCACGTTTCGATTAAATATGCATTTTTTAAAAAGATCTTTATGAATTTCTGATCTAGAGGCCTAACACGCGAGCTTTCATTGTTCGCATAAATAATGACCAGTTCTTACTTGACGTTTTAGAAAGAGAGAGAGACAGAGAGAGAGGGAGAGGGAGAGGGAGAGGGAGAGGGAGAGGGAGAGGGAGAGAGAGAGGGAGAGGGAGAGGGAGAGGGAGAGGGAGAGGGAGAGGACGAGGGAGAGGGAGGGAGGGGGAGAGAGAGAGGGAGGGGGAGAGAGGGAGGGAGGGAGGGAGGGAGGGAGGGAGTGAGGGAGGGAGGGGGGAGAGAGGGAGAGAGAGAGAGAGAGAGGGAGGGAGAGAGAGAGAGAGAGAGAGAGAGAGAGAGAGAGAGAGAGAGAGAGAGAGAGAGAGAGAGAGAGAGAGAGAGAGAGAGAGAGAGAGAGAGAGCACGAATCCTGAGTACCAGACACAGCCATCCAAAGATTAAAGGCTCCTAAAAGATGTTTGCGTTTCACCTCGAGTGGCTCTCGACATATGCACCCCCCTTCTCCTCTACCCTTCCCCTCTCTCTCTCTCTCTCTCTCTCTCTGATCCAAGAACGAAAAAAGACAAAAATCTCACCGGAAGCGCAATCAGTTTTTGCACGAGGGCGGGGAGGGGAAAATTATTGTCGTGCATGAAGACTTTACAAGACAGGACAATGCACAAGTGGGAGGGGGGGGAGGGGCGAATCCACGAGGAATGGGTGGGATATGAGAGGGGGGGGGGGTGGAAAGAGGCAGTCGAGGTCGAAATGTGAGGAGCAGGGAAGGGAAGGAAATGAAATGGAAGGGAAGAGAAGGGAAGGGCAAGGGAAGGAACGGAAATTAATGGAGAAGGAGAACGGGAAGAGGAAGGGGGAGGGAAGAAAAGGAAAAGAAAAGGATAAGAAGGAAAAGGAGAAGGGTAAGAAAGATACGAAAAGGAAGGGGAAGGAGAAGAGAAGGTAAGGGAAGTGAAGAAGGGGGTGGAGAGGAATAAACGGTGGGAAACGTCGCCGACACCACCACACGCACGCACGCACGAAAAGTATTGCCTCTAAGTAAGACGCAGCAACTGACGTGACAGATGCATCAGACGATGCGAATGCAAAGGGGGGAAGGAGAAAGGGAAAATAGGAGATATTACTAAGGCAAGAGAGAGGAGAAACACGCGCGCGTGCGTGTGTGCGTGTGCGTGTGTGCGTGTGCGTGTGCGTGTGCGTGTGCGTGTGCGTGTGCGTGTGCGTGTGCGTGTGCGTGTGCGTGTGTGAGAGAGAGAGAGAGAGAGAGAGAGAGAGAGAGAGAGAGAGAGAGAGAGAGAGAGAGAGAGAGAGAGAGAGAGAGAGAGAGAGAGAGAGAGAGAGTAGACACACAAAGAGAGGAGCAAGGACACCTAAGATCAATAGAAAGAACGAGAGAAAGAAGGAGAGAAGAGAGAGAGAGAGAGAGAGAGAGAGAGAGAGAAACGTGTTAAAAATACCAACACCGACCGGCAACACGTCTCGCAGCAGCGCCATGGAATCCGGACACCTTTGAACCAATCACTCGGCCAATCGCGTCATACACGACAGGACATCACCTCCTTGCCACCCCCCCCCCCCCTACCCGCCAATCCTCCTCCTCCTCCTCCTCCTCCTCCTCTTCCAATCTGCTACCATTACA
Source organism: Penaeus japonicus (assembly GCA_017312705.2). Classification (NCBI taxonomy): domain Eukaryota; kingdom Metazoa; phylum Arthropoda; class Malacostraca; order Decapoda; family Penaeidae; genus Penaeus; species Penaeus japonicus. The sequence goes on from BOPN01000459.1 coordinate 211,338, forward strand.
CAATCACAACCCCTTCCCGTTCCTCCGCCTTCCCCCATTCTCTACAACCCCTCCCTCCCTCCCCCTCCCCAATACCCATTCACAACCTTTCTATTGCCCTGACCACCCGTAATCCTCCTCTCCCCTAATACCCAATACCCAATCTCTTCCCTTCCCCTCCCTCCTATTCCCCACCCACAACCCCATTCCTCCCCACCTCTTCCCCCAAGCACCTCACACAATAATGAATATTCTGTAAGATTGGTGATGGTGATGATAATGGTGGTGGTGATGATAATGGTGGTGGTGGTGGTGGCGGCGATGATGAAGAACGCTCACAACAAAACAAGCAAAAACGGCAGTAGAAACAACAAAAACAAAAAGTATTACACAATAACACAAGCCTGATCGGTTTCTCATGCAAGAACACGTGTGGCTTCCACCCTTCCCTCAGCCCCCCCCCCTCCCCTCCCGCACCTCCTTCACCACGAGGCCCAGCTGAGCGGTGAGTCAGCGTGCGTGAGCGTGCGCGCGCTTGGGGGGGGGGGATGAGAAGGGTTGGGGAAGAGGGCTGGATAGGGAGGGAGGGGGGGAGGGAAAGGGGGCAGGGTGGGGAGGGAGGGAGGGAGGGGAAGGAGGCAGGCTGGGGAGGGAGGGAGGAAGGGGAAGGAGTATTGAGAGGGGTCAGGGAGGGGCCAGGGAGGGAGGAGTGAGGCTGGGGAAGGATGGAGAGGGGGAGAGAGTATCGAGTCACAGGGCTGTCATGATGCAACTCTTTGTGTCTAAGAAGATTGGGGGGGGGGCATTAATCACCATTGCAATCTTATGATTATTAACATATGTAGCAGGGACGATCGTAGTTTTGTGATAGTAGTAACAAACTGCCAGCGATGATGGTGGGGATGGTGTAGCAGTGGTAGAAGTAATAGTAATAGTAGTAAAAACTAATAGTAGTAGTACGAGTAAGAGTAACAGGAATAGGAATAGTAACGGTGAATAGCAACAGCAGCAATAGTGGTGGTAGTGGTGGTGGTAGTAGTAGTAGTAGTAGTAGTAGCAATATCATCCAACCACTAGCAGTAGCAGTAGCAATATGGATATAGTATCGTATCATTCCATTCCTCTGCGATTTCTTGTGGACATGGTTTTTCTTCCATTGACTCGACGGACTCAGTCGAAAAGTTAAGGAAAACTCCGCACACATTTAAATTGCAATTGTGAATAATAATAGAAATAACTTAAACCTCAGAAGCGATAAAAAATAATCATAATAATAATAATAATGATGATCGTGATGATAATGATGACGCCAACAATAATCATCATTATCATGATAATGTGAACTATAGAAATAATTATAATGATGACAATGATAATAATAATAACGGTAAGTTAATAACAACCGCAACAGCAATACTAATAACAAAAAAATGATAACAATAACACTAATAACAATAATTACTGTTGATACGAGTGATTATGATCCTAATAATAACCCCAATAATGATCAAAACACTTCAAATAACAACAAACACAATGATAAACAACAACAAGTGTCTCCGTGACTGTAGGAAATTGTAGACGTAGCAGATTCTGTATCCTATGTACTCGTGTGACTGGGCGGAGAGAAAGCAGAGAGAGGGCGGTGTCTGCTGTAGGATTGGCCACGCCTACCTAATATTGTGTACTTTGATGTTACTACGCTTGTTTCATTTTTCTATCTAACTTGCATTCGTAGCATTCATATCCTATTTTCTTTCCCTCTTCTGTACCATTATATCATTATTGTTCCTTCTATCACACATTTCGCTTCGGTAATTATTTTTTAGTCTATTGCCTTATTTCATCCTCGTAATCATCCGACTTCTTCCTTCATAATACTAACTATTAACATTAACTTTCGCATCAACAACCCCAATACCAACGCTTCACAACAACAACAAAACAACAACATAAATATCATATATAAAACGTGCTCATCATAATAATTGACGCAATATATCCCGCCGTGACAGGTGTCCCTCGCAATCGCAGCTCGCTGGAGTGACGTCATTCGGTAAGTCGTTAAGAGACGGAAATTTGAGGAAGTCTTCCGGTTTAACGATAAGCGAGCGGCTCCATCCGCCCGCCTTACCCTTCAGTAATGGAGGCCAAGACTGATTAATGGTACTTAGACTGATTACTTTAATATCTTTCGTCCAGAGAGAGAGAGAGAGAGAGAGAGAGAGAGAGAGAGAGAGAGAGAGAGAGAGAGAGAGAGAGAGAGAGAGAGAGAGAGAGAGAGAGAGAGAGAGAGAGAGAGAGAGAGAGAGAGAGACAGAGAGAGAGAGAGCGGGGGGGGGGGGGTTGTGTCCTTTTTACATCTATTCTAAAAGTTTCGTTAAAAAAAATACAAGTTTGATCCATTTTAGGACAAACGCGTGGTTGAAAGATAAAAAAAAGTCTCGTTGGTCATTAAAAGAAGAAGAAAAAGACAAAATTTTCAGGAGCGATAAAACAGAAAAAATATCGACATGCCATTATTCTTACTGAGTCTCGTGATGTAAACCAGCTGAATCCTTGGGGAAAAATAAACATTACTCCACTTTGGACGTAGAAAGCAAGGCAGAGCTATTGACACAAGAACACCCCGCCTACACCCTCCCCCGTTCCAGAACGATCTAGAAAAAACACATTCAGAGCCAAAACACCCGAGTGCATGCCAATCACACATCTCATGCATACACATACATGCAGATATCACACGTACAAACAGGCAGTCACAAGCACGCGGCCACACAAACACAAAAACAAACATACACACGCATGTAAACAAAGTCATCAGCAAACTCTAATGTAAAAATATCCCAACATGTAAAGCGAACGCACACCAGCACACAAGCACGCAAGCACACGCACACACACAAATATACACCCCCCCCTTCCCCCCTCCCCCCCACACAAGCAGTGGCGCGTGACGTCACATCACTCCTTCCACCTAAGTATGCCCGAGACAAACATTGAGGATATAAATAGTCTTTCACACTGCACTGCAACCTACACCTTGTCGTGCATAGAGGAACGTGAAGATCAAATCACCGATGATGATGATGATGATGATGATGATGATGATGATGATGATGATAATAATATTAATGGTGGGACGATGGTTAACTGTATGTATGATGAAATGAAATGTAGGCCTACATCTACAATCTTTTCAGTAGCGAAGAAAAGAATGGAAAAAGTGTGGATGATAATGATGAAAAATGGAGATAATAACAACAATAAGAACATCAATAACGGAGAATACAAAGGAAGAGAGCAGGAAAACAAGAAAAAGAAAAACATCACAATAAAAACCCTCCCCCCACACCACCACAGACCTCCCACCCCCCTCCTCCCGTCCCCAATACCCCAAGACCCCATCCCCCCCTACCCCCACCCTAGCCCTAAAACCTGCTATCACTCCGAAGGGCAAGGAAGTCCCACCGTTAATGAGTTAATGCCAAGACTCCGAGTCCCTATCGCTCTGAGTGGACAGGACGGCAGGATGGCAGACAGGCAGGCAGGTAGGAAGGCAGGCAAGCAGGCGAGCGAGCTATCGGGCCCATCGAGAGACCGAAATATATCGGGGCTTCTTTCGCGCTCTTCCACGTGGCAAAAGGGGTGTGTGTGTCTGTGGGCGGGTACTAGAACTTTCGTTTTAGTTCTGGTTTTGTTTTCGGATTTTTTATTATTATTCTATTGGTGTTTTTTTAATGAGCTTCTGTTATTGAAATCTCTCTCTCTCTCTCTCTCTCTCTCTCTCTCTCTCTCTCTCTCTCTCTCTCTCTCTCTCTCTCTCTCTCTCTCTCTCTCTCTCTCCCCCTCTTTCTCACGCACATTAAAAAAAACTGCCCAATTTTCGCTGCTGTACGTCAGGGTATCATCATTCATAATGTTAATGTTCCCAGCCCATGGCATAAGTAAATTGCCTTCCCGCGTTTGTTTGTGCAAGCATTATGATTGCGTTGGGTCCTTGCCATGACACATTAGCTCTATCGATTTTTTCTTGGCAGGTACTTCGAAAACGTCACTAATTGTTTACGCAGGTCTTTGTTAGAATCGAAATATCAAAAACGCAAACAGAAACAAACACACGCTTTTAAAAAATGATGAAGGCTTGATAATCAAACAAAATAAAAAATGAAAGCAAACCAGATGAATAAAAGTCATCTGACGAATTAGATCCAGGTGAATAAATAATTAACTTTCGGTTCACAATTAACCGCCGACCAGAGAGCGCGAAAGAGAGCCTTGTCGTTTGTCGTCCCTCAAAGCTATTAACAGCAAAGAGAACAAGAAAAACGAGAAACAAAAAGGGAAGAACATAATACGGAGAAAAGAAAAACAAAACAAAACAAGAAGAATGCAGAGAAAGATGGATAACATAGCCTCAAATATTTCAAGGCGACTCCCTTGTACGTAAAAAAACACACCCATTTTTTAATGTATGAACCCGGTCGTATTATATCCATCCACATAATTGAAAATCGAAATTCATCCCGAAGAATTTTGAAAAGGAGTTCTCACTCCCTCCTACCTTAAAAAGGTATATAAAGAGGATGATAAAAATTGGGCAGATAAGAGCTTAAAAAAAGAAAGAGAAAGAGAAAAAAAGAGAGAGGGAGAAAGGGAGGGAGGGAGGGAAGGAGGGAGAGAAGGAGGGAGAGGGAGAGGGAGAGACAGAAAGATAGATAGAGAGAGAGAGGGAGGGGGAGGGAGAGAGAGAGATATGGATGGAGGAGGAGGGAGAGGAGAGAAAGGAGAAAAAGAGAGAGAGGATACAAGCCCAAAGAAGAAGAGAGAATACAAAGGGATGGAGAGAAAGGACAACCCAAAGAAGAGAACGGAGAGATAAGGAAGTAAGATAACAACACAAAGAAGAAATGGATGAAAAAAATAGGGACGAGAGGGCGCAGCGGAGATAGAAAAAAGGGAAGATGGACGAAGAAAAGGGAGGGAGAGAGGAAGACCAAGGAAAGACAGATAGGAAGACCAAGGAAAGGAAAGGAAGGAGGAGGAAGAAAAGGGAGGGAGAAGATATGAAGAGAAAAGAAAGGGAGGGAGAAGGGAGGAAGGGAAGAAGAAAAGAGAAATGAGGAGGGAGGAAGAAGAAAAGGGAGCGAGAAGGAAAGGAGGAAGAAGAAAAAGGAGGGCGAAGAAAAGACGGTAGAAGGGAGAGACGGAGGGAGGGACACAGACAGGGCGTAATCAATACCACACGCCCCACACAAGTCCACAACACGCAGCCCCACCTCGCATGGCGCCTTCCTTCTTCCCTTGTCCCCCCTCTCTCTCCTTCTCACTCGCCCCCTCCTTCACACTCGCCTCCTCCTTCTCACTCTCTCTCTCTCTCTCCTTCACACGCAGCCCCACCTTCTTCCTTTGTCCCGCTTCTCTCCCCCTCTCTCTCTCCTTCACACTCATCCCCTTCTTCTTACTCTCTCTCTCTCTCCTCCTCACTTTCCCCTTCCTTCTAACTCTCTCTTTGCTGGTCGGTATGTAACTCTCCTACCGTCTCTGTCTGTATGTCCGCCTGTGTCTGAATGTCTATCTGCATATCTATGTCTGTCTGACTGTCTGTTTCTGCATGTCTGTCTGACTGTTTCTGCATGTCTGTCTGACTGTTTCTGCATGTCTGACTGTCTGTTTCTGCATGACTGACTGTCTGTTTCTGCATGACTGACTGTCTGTTTCTGCATGACTGACTGTCTGTTTCTGCATAACAGACTGTCTGTTTCTGCATGACTGACTGTCTGTTTCTGCATGACAGACTGTCTGTTTCTGCATGTTTGTATGTCCCTCTCTCCTCTCTTACCCTGTCATTACTGTACATGACGGCGGAATGTAAAGTGAAAAATTACAAAAAAAACAAGGGTCAGGGACCTCTGTCTAGACGGAGCGGCACACTTGTCATGAAGAGGCAACGCGAAGCCACAATCAATAGACCAAATAACAGGATGAAATGATTCTGCATAAAAAAATGTGGCGTTTCCGGCATAACAGTATATGGACGTGTATGGCTCGGCATTACTTGGCATTACGTTCTTCCTCCTTCCTTTGCCCATTCCCCAATCTTTCGCCATTACCCTCTCCCTCTCTTTCTCTTTCTCTCCCTTCCTTATATATATATATATATATATATATATATATATATAGATAGATAGATAGATAGATAGATAGATAGATAGATAGATAGATAGATAGATAAATATAATACTGAATCGACACCTACGACTTTGGATTAGATTTTCCGACTTGAAATCAACTGTGTTATTATGCAGAAAAAATTAACAGCTCTTTATATGCGCAGGGTCCGCCTGGTATGATAGAGGAGTGGGAGTTGGAAAAAGGAAGTAAGGAGAGGGAGTCATTCAAAACGCGACCGCTTCCTCTGCAATGTTTTCCGTCGCAAGTGTCACTTCCGCGAAGGAGAGAGTGGGAGAGAGGGAATGGGGAGGGAGGATAGGTGAGCAGAAGGGAAAGGGGAGGGCGAGTAGGTGAGAAGGGAGTGGGGAGGGAAGGGAGGGGAGCAGAACTGAAAGGGGAGGGAGGGGAGGGGAGCAAAAGGGAAAGGGGAGGGCGGGTAGGTGAGAAGAAGGGAATGGGGAGGAAGGGGAGGGAGGGAGGGAGGGAGGGAGGGAGGGAGGGAGGGAGGGAGGAAGGAAGGAAGGAAGGAAGGAAGGAAGGAAGGAAGGAAGGAAGGAAGGAAGGAAGGAAGGAAGGAAGGAAGGAAGGAAGGAAGGAAGGAAGGAAGGGAGAGAGAGAAAGAAAGGGCCAATTCACCTAAATACCAGGCAGCGATCGCCATTCCCTCGTCAGGTAGTTAACAGCGAACAGCATTCCAAAGTTGGCACCAGACGCCACTACCGAACATCGAGCAAGTTGGTAAGCAACCTAACCCTCACCCCCACCCCGACCCCCACCTCCATCTCAACTTCCGTACCCCTTCCCACCCCAGGACCCGAAAACAGCTGGTTGTAACTGCCAAGACAGGTGGGCGTACTGTCACACACACGCGCGCACGCACACACGAACGTTACACCATCGGCATCTGGATCTGAACGAATGCCACATAGGGGGGAGGGGGGGTCAAGTGGCCGAGGGATAGGGAGAGGGGGAGAAGAGGGACTATTTTCGGATCGTGACGTCATGCATGGTAGATAGCCACGACTCCTGTTTAAAGGTCTCTAATAGCCGGTGCTAAAACAGCTGGTGGGAGTTGCAGCCCTCCGGTTTAATCGACGTGCCAAACGTGACGAATAAATTTACAATTGCACCGACATGTACGTTTCCGGTCGAAGTCCGGATGTGCTATTAATTGATGAA